>JAJIBD010005589.1:0-195478 GCA_021461705.1 Cryptotis parvus | reverse complement strand
ATAGAGTCCAATGGAAATGTTACTGGCGCCCACTCGAGCAAAATCGATAAATAACGGGATCCAAGTGATCAAGTGATCAAGTGGAACATTAGTGTGTGGAGTAGGTGGGCTGAAGGTGACACGGGGGCATGGCACAGAGTTCTTGGGGCACTTTGGTGGTTATAAAGTGAGGAAACTGTATACACCAAGGGCGCAAACACAACATTGTAACAGCATTGTGAACACATTAGAAGCATTACCAACAGTGTTATAAACCACAAAAAACTTAAAAACAGGAAATAAAACTCCATTGGGGGGAGGGGAACCTTCTAATTCTACCTCATTCTCAGTCTGAGGGAGCCATAATCAACCTTTATGCACTTTCAGTCCCAGGAGAAATTCGTGGTAAATAAATCACATCCCAATACCACAGTCTGAGGCTCCTCGCCACACTCACGGCTCCACAGCCCAGGCCCAGAGAGACGGGTCATTCTCACATTAGTTGGTGCTCCTCTTAACAGGCCCCCACAGCCGAATCTCAATGGGTCAAGAGTGCCCCTGGTCTTCCTGGTCTCCAAAGTAGGATATACTTTCTGAGCAAGCCAGGGAGAAGACCTGTCCTCACACGGAAAGACACACAGCCCCCATGTTACAGATCAGAACCTGCACAAGAGGAAGAAATACTGGATGGTTGAAAGGTTATTATCAGTTTGTCATGAATGTTCAGAACTGTTCACAGCCTTCCAGTAAGTACTTAGCAGTTGCTAAACTGGGTTCTCAGCTGACCTGAGAGATGTTGGGAATAAGCAGAGGACTTGGTAAGAGCACAGAACCAAAGTGGTTTTATAGTCTTTATAGTCTTCTATCTAAACCTGTTATATTTGCTTTTACAGGACACCTGCATTTAGTATGTGCCATAAGCAAAGTTCTTTCATTATTATTTTTGTGTTCTTTATGTTTTACTTTTGAATTAACTTCTACATTGTGTGTATGTTGGGTAGGTATTTTTTTCCCCCATGGATACAAACATTGGTAATGGTAATGATTTTGATGTATTCCATAATAATGTGTTTTCCCAGTCACCATGTCTGTGAAAATTCCATCCAGCCGTCAGAGCTGGCAATGTAATTATGACAAATCTGTAACTGCTCTTTGGAGCTCGACAGACAGTGGGGGAGGTGATAGAGGCATATGGCGTCTGCCCTTAGTGTTTCCTCCTCTCACTTCATCCCAATCAACCCACAAACCTTCTGAGGAATCCAGAAAAAAAGAATTTTAAGGAATGGCTAGTGTAGGTTTCAGAAAGGACCAGTCATACTTTTCATAGGCCATGGGAATAAACTGTTGAGGGAGCTGATAGATTTTAATTTATGCAGATATATAAAAGCGATTTATTCCAATCTGTCTATCTGTATTCTGGACTTTCTGTTGTGACTACCTGAAATCTCTGAAATAGCCACAAGGGCCTTTAAGAAATCCTATACGGCCAGTAAGGATAATTTGCTTCTCCAGCTAGAATGTTACTTTGAGCCAAACATAGGAAATTGCTGTGTTTGTAGGTCACCAATGGTTCTGTGAGGAGGGGGAAAGTAATTTAAGCACATTGATCTCGGTGACTCCATAAAGAAGTTGTTAGCATAGAGGATAACTCTCCTTGGGTTTTTAATATTGTACTACTTTTGGTTCTTGTTATATATTATAAAGAGCCAGAAGCTCCATGCTTATTTTAATAAATTCAATCAAATAGCGTACTTATAATAGTACTGAATGGTTTTAAATGAAAATGTATGTCCTCATTTCTGAGCTGGAGCACTTGTTCAAGCTTTCCCTTTATTTGTTTTTTTAGAAGCGTGAGAAAACAAGGTGATCACTTAGAAGATTGTTCAATGTTTGTTTTCATCTCTGCAAAACTTACGAATAGAACTATGAAAACTGAAACCAAAATTTTAAAACAGTTGAAATGACAGAAGTTTCCTCCCGTTATCTATTTTTCTTAATCCAAATAAAGAAACCTGAGTTAGTCTCCCTGGCCTTGTACAAGGAAGGTGACCAGGTCCAAAGTGCCTTTATTTGTAACCAAAAAGAAACTTAGTGACACATTAGTTACACCATCTGAAAAGAAAATACAAAATCTCATGTCTACAACTAGCCACTTAACCAAATGAAAATTAATTTCCTATATAAAGGTGAGTGGCTGTACAGAGTTTTTTTTGTTCTGTACTGGGAGATATGAGACTTCATAAGTGAACTAAGTAGGTTCCCTAAGTAGATACAATAAGCTCTTCCTTAAAGAAAACACAAGGAAAAGTTAAATAAATTATCTGAAGTCACAGAATAAATCAGAAAAAAAATTAGATGAAATCTTTTCCCTAGCTTCTTTTCTGAGGTCCATGAATCCTCCCAGGGAGACACTTCCTGCTTTAAAATGCTCATTAGATGGAACTTATTGTACTATATTTCTTCTTTTATTGTTCCTAACCTGTTAAATTGTATTAATTAATTTATTTAAGAGGGCAGGACGCAAGCTGAGAGATGTCCCATGTAGCTCCAGCTTAGAAGACTTCTAAATACAATTAAATACTTTCCGACTAAAATTTAAAAAGTAAAGGCTTCAACTTATAAAGAAAACATGCATCTTTCACAAACACGAAAGCCACAATTTAAGAAAATTAGATTTCTTAAAAGCTACATGATTATGAGCAGAAGTTACATTCAGGATGGAAATATGTTAGCTGATAAAACTTCTCAGTGCCAGAGTAATAAGTTTATTTTTAATAAAGTTCTGGCAGTAAGAAAAATGTATTTTTTAAAAGGAGCTATTTCTACAACATTTGCAGATGTACTGTGGAGGGGGACTATCAAGTAAATGATTTGTTTATTTGCATTGATTCAAATGCACATTTTGGGGGCCCTTAGTATTTAACAACGTTATCTTTACTAGAAGAGAGTTATTCCAAAACCAAATGTCAAGACACAGTTCATAAGAACAACGGAGCAGAACTGAGGAGTCCTGATTCATACCCCTTAAAGTACGACCAGCTAATAGATGAAAGGAGCTAAATATGTATGTAGAGTGGAGCAAAATGAGATCTGTAACAAAGGTTGAGGAAAAATGGATAGTTATATGTAGGAAAAGTAAAATTAAAATCATACCCAACACCCTTCACAAAAAGCAAACCCAAAGTGTATTAAATATCTCTACATTAGAACAAAATTCATAAAGTAGATTTAAAGAAAACATTGGCAGGACTCTCAGGGAAACTGACCACAGATGAATCTTCAACTAGGATGATCACAGTGGCAAAAGAAACAAAAACAAACACAAACAATGGGATTACATCAAATAAAAGAGCTTCCAGACTGGTATGTAGGAAGCAAATAGGGGTGCGGGGGAATGTTGGTAAAGGAATTTTGACACTAGAAGAGATTGGTGTTGAAATATTATATGCCTGAAACCCAATCATGAATAGCTGTAAATTAACTTTGGCTAAATAAAAAATAATAATAGAATAAGTAAATAAAGAGCTCTACAGTAAAAAGAAATTAAAGCTTTAATGAAAAGATGCCCTACTCAATGGGAGAAAATGTTTGCAACCAACACCTCTGATAAAGGTTTGATATATAATACCTATAACTCACTCTCTAAACTTAACAGAAAATTCAATGACTCCATTCATAATAGAGTAAGAGAATGAATAGACACTTCCCAAAAAGATATATGGATGGTCAACAGGTATATAAAAAAAAGTACTGTCACTCATAATCAGAGAAATGCAAATCAAAACATTTTTGAGATGGCACATATCAAAAAAATCTGGAAATAGCCAGTGTTGGTGAAGTTTGAGAATGGAACCTTCATCCACTGTTGGTGGGCACGTTGTCTGGTTCAACTTACAAAGCAATACAGAGATTTCTCCAGGGAACAGAACTAGAATTCCCATATGATCCAGCAATGCCACTTCTTGGCATCTATCCCCAAAACACAATAACATAATTCAAAGGGGTACAGACACACACAGGTTTATATGCACTTAATACAATAGTCAAGATATGAAAATAACCCAAATGTCCAACTATATATGTGTGGATGGCTCAAGAAGTTGTGGCATAGGCGCACGATGGAATACTATACAGCTCTAAGAAAGAACAAAATCATGCAAATTGCAGCATCATGGATGTAACTAGAGCACATCATGCTGAGTGATGTCAGGTAGAATCAAAGGGACAGATACAGAATGTTCTCTCATAAATGGGACTTAGAGATACGGTGAGGTAGCAACAAAGACCCAAAGGCAAAATAATGGAGGAACACTTCCACAAAACTGAGCTGTGGGGTGGAAGGGGGATTGGCATCCTGTGGGGAGGGAAACAGGTACACTAGTGATGGGTGTGGTGTTGGAATTATGTCCATGAGAAATCATTATTGTATTGGAAACCAATAAAGTGAAATTTTAAAAATTTTTTGAAAGAGCACTTCATCAATCAGAAATTCCCTTTTCCAGGTCCAGAGAGACAGTGCCCGGATGAAGGCAGTTGCCAAGCATGCAGTCAAACCCTGTTCTATCGCTAATGCTACATAGGGTATCATGAACCTAGGAACCAGGAAAGCCCCTAGGCATCTCCAGGTGTGGCCCACAAAAACCAAATAACAAGTAAAAAATCCAGCATTGTTTTATTGTTCTAGGGCTGTAACTATAGAAATATACAAAAAATCATTAACAGCTAAAATGCATCATATATCACAGAGTTACGTCAAAGTCTATGAGTTTCTCTCAGAGGATTCTATCATGCCTTTAAGTAAAACATATTTACCCCATGAACAATTGTAAAAAAGACTTACAATTTTGGGTGGAAAAACCAAATTTCCATCCAAAATTGTACTGAAAACTGGAGTCTATACAGATAAATGTGAATGGTCTAAAAAAAAAAATCACATCTATTGAATATATGATTATCTTTTTTTTTCTTTTTGGGTCACTCCTGGCGATGCTCAGGGATTACCCCTAGCTCTGCACTCAGGAATTACTCCTGGCGGTGCTCAGGGGACCATATGGGATGCGGGGGATAGGGAACCTGGGCCAGCCGCATGCAAGGCAAGCGCCCTACTGCTGTGCTGCGGCCCAAATATCTTACTATCTGATAATCTCTATAAACGGAATATCATTACAAATAATCCAGTGATCTAGTTGAGTTGCCAAATGATAGGATGAGCAAAGTTGTTCAAAATTCCAGGAACATATCACTGAATGGGAAAATTCCAAATGCAGGTAATTTTACTTTTTTTTTTTTTTTTTTTTTGGGTCACACCAAGCGATGCTCAGGGGTTACTCCTGGCTCTGCACTCAGGAATTACTCCTGGCGTGCTGGGGACCCTATGGGATGCTGGGGATCGAACCCAGGCCCGGCATAGGCGGCCGCCTGCAAGAGAAAACGCCCTACCAGCTTAGGGCTACGCTCGGCCCCATAATTTTACTTTCTATTCTGTTTAGACAGTCGAAGACTGAGAAAATGCTAAAATGGGAAATAAGAAACAAATATTCAATCTCAGTCCCATTCACTGCACACAATGTGAATTGATCAAGATAATTCTGCAGACTGAAGAGAAATATTACCCTATCATACAATCATCCACCTGTACCCTCTTGGTCCCCATTTACCCTTGCTCAAATGGAAGCCAGATGCTCTGATTCATTGTCTTTTATTTTTTTATGTAATCCATTGCGTTTTGTTTTAATGATTGGTGATTAACAACAGAACTAATAGTATGGGCTTATATGCTTGCAACCCTGCCATGCCAGGCTCACCACTAAAGGACCCCCCCACCTCAGCACCCTGTATCACAGTTCTGTTGAACTTGTATCTCTGGGTTATTTCCTTTGGGGACTGATCTAATCCCTTGTTTTGTTTCCCTTATATTCCACAAAAGAGTGTGTTTATCTTGTTTCTGACTCACTTCACTTAGCGTGGTTCCCTCAATTCTAAGTTGCAGCAAGCTACACGAGTTCATCTATTCTCACAGCTAAGTATTACTCCACCTGTATCTATATGCCACAATTTCTTTAACCACTAGTCTATTGGACATTTGTGCTGTTTCCAGATCTTACTGCAAATAATGCTATGGAACTGCAAATAATGCTTTTGAATAATGCTGTGCAAATGTCCTTTGGGTCCAATGTTTCTGGGCTCTGGAAGAAAAAGGCTTCCCACTCACTGGGGGGAAAATATTTGCCCAACACGTCAGAAGGCTAACAGCCAAGATACATAAAGCACTCTCAAGCTCAACAGCAGCCATGATGGAGGAAAAACAACCCCATTAAAAAATGGAAAGACGAAAAGAACATTTAATTGTTCAGAGACCTAAAAGATGGCCATTGGGCAGAGGAATAAAAGCTTTTCGTCACTGATCATGAGGAAAATACAAACCAAAAGAACAATAAGTATCCAGAAACAGTGATGGCAGGGGATGTGGCAAAGAAAATCCCCTCACTGCTGGTGGATGGCTGGGCCCCTCAGTGCTGATAGCTGCTCCCCTCACTGCTGAGGGGCTGCTCCTTTCACTGCTGATAGATGGCTGCTTTGTTCGAAGTCTCTTTGGAAAAGAATTTGCAGACTTTTCAAAATAAAGTAGAAATAGCTTCCCTTTGATCCTGCAATCTCACTGCACCTGAGTTTTACCCACAAGAACCATGCTCTGGTCTACTTACACCTTACCAATGCACATCTCCATGCTACTACGGCAAAGTCCTGAGCTTTCCACCTCAGCAGTGATTACTCTGATACAGAATGCAAGCAAGTCAGATAACACAATCTTCCCTGACATAAATAAAAAACACTTAAGGCGCTCATTTTATATTAGAGATTTGACATAAAGTCCTTGTTTTCATTAACTCATGGGTAATCTGTAACTTCAGTGTTGATTTTTTTCTTGATTCAATGTTCAATGAGAGAGAAACGTATGACAGAATTTACTGGGCTTTCTAACCTTTAACAAAAAAGCAAAACATACTTTTAAGAATGATTTGAATAATGTGATTTTCACATTAGGGTGAATTTGAGGAAGTCATGTGCTATAAAGTAAGTTTGCATTTCAAGTCCTCTAAATTACCAGAGAATCAAGTGTTTAATGTAGATTTCTAGGTTATAAAAAATTATCTCATAATTACTAGGATCTTAAGTTGAGCACAAAATTTTACTATCTCTTATTTCTATGCATTCAAATTTTCTCAATATATCACCACATCTTCAGATACGTGTAATCTACAGATTAATGGTTAAAATGTATAAATTCCTGAGGCTTTATTGAAACTAAGCACTTGATTTAATGAGACCTGCACTTGTTCAATAACACAGACCGAGCAGGTGACAACACAAATTTCAATTAAACAAAATTCAGTTTGAGTCACATTGGCCCACATTCCAAGTACTCAAGAATCATGTGCAGCTTGTGCTACCATCGACTACATAACATGGATAAAACATTTCAGTCACCATTGCAGCAAACTATTTTGAATAACAATGGATTGGGGACAGGAGGTGTAGAGAGAGGCGCCTAATTAGAGGATCTAATTTGTATAATAAGATCATAGTGTGTTAAGAATAAGGATGAAGCTAGATTCAGGTCTTATAGCATCCTTCTTGGGCCCGATCGACAATGCAGCGGTTGCCTATTGCTTGCACTCAGCAGACCCAGTTTAATCCCCAGCACGGCATGCGCTTCCTCCAGGCGCCAGGAGTGACCCTGAGCACAGAGCAAGGAGAAGCACTGAGCAGCTGGGTGTGGCCAACCGTCCCCACAGATAAATAAAACGAAATCTAATACTATTTTCTTCCTACTATAACGTCATTCAGTCTTAGTGAACTGTAAGGAAAGGATTTGAATACATTTGTGAACATGCTGAATCCAAGATAAAGTTATCTTCTATATACAGCTTAGGGGAAATGAATCATATACTTGGCCACCAAAGTAATAGAAGGAATAATTCCTCCCCCTGCCAACTTGGAAATTTGGAAGAAACCAAAAAAAGAATCAGTGAGAAATTTAAAAAGTGAGACTGAAATTTCAGGGGCTGGAGAGAGAGCACAGCTGGAAGGGTTTGCTTTCCATGTGGTGAACCCAGGTCCACATGGGCATATTGCCCTCCTGTTCCCAGAGCTCTGCCACAGGTAATCCCTAAACAGGCAGGTGGGGCCTCAAAACACAACACAACACAACTACAACAAAAAAGCTGAAATTATAAGTTAGTTAGAAATTAATGAGAAAAGCCTTTATGCCAAAGTATACAAAAATATAATTACCAACAGACCAAGATTCTTCCTCACACAACTAGCTCATGGGGTTGGGGAGAGAGGAATAGTAAGAATATTCTAAGATTAACGGGATTTTGATGGACTACAGTATTTTGATAGTGACTATGGTGTGGTAATACACTTTGAAGCAGTATAAATAGTACCACTAAAACCACATACAGCTTCTATCCATTGTTATTTCACAATTTTATTTATTTCTTTTTGTTTATTATTGTTTGACACCACACTGGCAGAGCTCCAGGGCTTGCTCCTGGCTCTGCACTCAGGGATCACTTCTGAGTGTTCATGGGACCAGACGGATGCCAGGGATTAAACCCAAGAACAAGGCAAGTCAAGCGACTTACCAGTTATCATTCCAGTCCCTAAATAAAATTTTTTACAAAAGACAACATTAGTCTCAAGAACTGGAAGCCTTAAATGTTGTTTTATCATAAAAAGTTGAAAACAAAGCACTCAATTTATAAATATAGAAATAATATGACATAAGTAAAGACTAATCCTTTATGTATTTCTTAAAGTAGACTTGACTAACTTAAAAATAGATTAATTTCTTTTATTTTCATAGCAGCACTATTCACAATAGCCAAACCTGGAAACAACCAGTATGCCCGAGAACTGATGACTGGATAAAGAAACTTTGGTACATCTACACAATGGAATACTATGCAGCTGCTAGGAAAAATGAAGTTATGAAATTTGCCTATAAGTGGATGGACATGGAAAGGATCATGTTGAGTGGAAATTAGAAGGAAAGAGAGAGATATAGAATGACTGCATTTATTTGCATGACATGTATGTATGTATGTATGGATGGATGGATGGATGATACATATTATGATACCAAAATCCAATGTCAGGTGAAATGTGGATCGGATCTTACCCAAAAGTGGAAATTATCACAAACGTGTGGGAGTCAGAGGTTAGGTAAGACAGAGAAGGGAGCCCTCCATCTTGTCGGACCTGGTGGCCCTGCCGGGGGGAGCTGCCCACTGGGCCAGCACAGGGCCCCCACGGAAGGCTGGGAGGCTGGCGCTGCGGCCTGCGCCGGGCCTAGCTGACCATGGAACCCCGAGGAGGGCAGATGGGTTTTGGGAGTGGGCCGTCGCCTCTGAGGGGTCCCGAAGGCAGCCCGGATGTGAGCTCCGCCCACCCACACTAGCTACCATTTTTGCTGTCGGACGCGCTGCGAAACGGCCTCAGACCAGATCAGCAGAGCAAAGCCAGGTTCGAGGCTAGGTCGCGCTGGCCGCAAGCGGCGCGGTCCACTAAAATAGTGAAACAGTGATGTCTTTTGATGCATTGCATTCAACAAAGTGCAGGAAAGTTTGTTGGGGAAGGAGATATAAAAGAGGAAAGAAATGACATGCAGAACTCGCCAAGTGGTTGAGGTGCGGGAGGCGGGAGGGAGGTGGGGTCATTGGTGATGGGAGATGGGTTTGGGCGGAGGGTGCGTGTTGGAGCACTGTGGAACCAAAGCTCTACCTAGCATCTTTCAATAAAAAAAAGGTGGAATCTTCCACAAACAACGTGGGGAATCAGTGGTTGGGTGGGACAGAGAAGAGAACAGTGTGCTAATATTTGTCAAAAATGATAATGTCGGTCTAGAACTGAGCATTGAATATAGGGAGAAAGGATATACATGATGATCTCTGAATGTATGTATTGCAATCCACAATGTGTAAGAGAAGAGATAAAGAATTTGCCATAGAGGCGGGCTGGGGGAGGGAAGTGGGGACATTGGTGTTGGGAGATGGGCACTGGTGGAGGGATGGGTGCTGGAACACTGTATGACGTGAGACCCAAACATGAACATCTTTGTAATTGTATAGTCACATGGCGGTGTAATAAAATATTTAAAAAAAAAAAAAAACAGAGAAGGGGAACATGAACGAATAAATGTCTAAAGGACTAATACTAACCTAAAACTGAGCATTTAATACAGGCAAAAAATGCACATGATGGCCTCTAAGTGTATATATTGCAATCCACAATATGTAAAGAGAAGGAAAAGAGAGGGAGAGAGAAAAAGAGATAAAGAACCTGCCATGGAGGCAGGCTATGGGAAGCGGGGGGGGGGGAATTGGGGACATTGGTGGTGGGAAATGGGCACTGGTGGAGGGCGAGGTGCTGGAACACTATGTGACCAAAACCTCCAAACATGAACAACGCTGGTAATTGTGTATCTCACGGTGGTATAATAAAATATTAAAAAAGATTAATTTCTTACAAGTCTAATTAAAAAAAAAACAACAAACATCTACAGATTTAGAATCAAAAAAAGAAACTGCAACAGATTTTGAAGATACTGAAAGAAATTTCAAGACTATTACACATTATTCTAGGCCAATACATTAAAAAATTGAAAGATAAAATTCTCTAATAAAATACAAGTCCATACACTTGTCAGAGAAAAGGTCATAGGATTCGACCAATTAGCATGAAAAGATTGGGCCCGGAAGGGCAGCTCGCAGCCTGAACCTGTGGCTTGCACGCAGGGAGCATGAAGGGCTGGGTTTCCCGCATCCCCTGGTCCCCATGTACCATCAGAAGTGACTCCTGAACACAGAGCTGGGAGTCATGCCCAAGGACCACCAGATGTCGCCCCCAAATAAAACAGAGAAAAATACTTAAGCTTATTGACTGGTAATTCATAACTCGTGACAAAATAGCCACGACTCATTAAGTTGATAGGATTGAAGTAATGACATCAATAAATTATAGACAATGAACTGCGTGATTATATAAAAAATACACACTGGGTAAAATTTAACAGTCAGCTGAATTTAAAGTTCAGTTTAAAAATTACAGGGTCGGGGATATAGCTCAGCAGCAGGGCACTTATCTTGTATGTGTGAGGTCTTGGATTCAAGCCCCTGCACCACAAAAAAGACAATAAATAAATGAAACAAAATGAGAAAATATCTTTTGTTGTTTGATGCTTCTATAGCAGTATGAAAGACGTATTTTTTAAAAAGTACAAAAAAAGAATATAAGATTAAAGAACCTCAATGCATCCTAATGAAGAAAGTCCACAATCACTATCATTTACTCAGAGTTTTGACTATTAATAAATAAACCAGGTAATATGAATTTTAAAAGGAAAAAAATTATTTCAGACAAATTTTAACAGAATAGGATTCAGAAAACATAACAGATGATTAGAAATTTTAATAAGATGAATAGTTAAAAATGCAATTATACAGAAATAATTGTTTCCTTTAATTAGTACAAAATAAGTTTCCTTTATATTTTCAATTACTTAGAAATTAAAATAGAACACAATGGAATACTATGCAGCTGTTAGGAAAAATGAAGTTATGAAATTTGCCTATGAATGGATGGACATGGAGAGGATGATGTTGAGTGAAATTAGCCAGAAGAAAAAAGACAGATATAGAATGACTGCATTTATTTGCATAATATAAATATATGTATATACATAGTATACATTATGATACCAATATCCAAGGTCAGACAAAACATGGATCAAGATGTCTTGTCAAAGGAGAAATCTACCACAAACATGTGGGAGTCAGAGGTTAGATAAGACAGAGAAGGGAATAGTGTGATAATAATTGTTGAAAGTGATAATACCAGCCTAGAACTGAGCATTAAGGCAAAAAAAGATACACATGATAACCTCTAAATGTATGTATTGCAACCCACAATGTGTGAAGGAAGAGGGAAAGAGAGAGAGAGGAAGAGAAAGAAAAGAGATAAAGAACCTGCCATAGAGGCAGGCTAGGGGGAGGAGGGAATCAGGGACACTGGTGATAGGAAATGGGCACTGGTGGAGGGATGGGTGCTGGAACATAGTATGACCGAAACCCAAACATGAACATCTTTGTAATTATATATCTCATGGTGGTATAATAAAATATTTTTAAAAAGAAATTAAAATAGAAAAGCTAGTCTAAATCTTATAAACATTATAAAACAATTAGGAATAAGTATATTGCAGGTACAGAAAGACCTGAATAAGTGGAAAATTATACTGCATTCCTGTACAAGAAAATTTGAATATTGCAAACCCACTGATATGTTACACATCAACATTTTTAATGTACAATATATAGCATATTTTGCAGAATATAATCCCTGATTTATATTTTAACATATTCACCACAAGAATATATTAAAACTAATTATAAGGAAAAGGGCAGTACTGGGTTTCCTTTCCATTCTATCCAATGCACTAACACAACACCTCATCTGAAAAAAAAAATTTTGTTGACTAAAACCTATCCCATTTATTAGATACAGTAAGTGATTTCAGAGACACAAAATTGCTTCCAGGAGTCCTTGAAGCGAAAATGCATATTTTACTTCAGAAGGAGCCTTTTCCTGATACTATGGAAGAGTATCAGCCTACGAAGACAAGGAAAATGAGCTTCAGTACTGGCTACCGACTAGCCTTGTGACCTGGACAAGTCACTTCACTGCTGTGGACTCAAATTCTCCATCAATGAAATTACGGTGCTGATATTAAGAAATAATTTCCTAAAGGTTTATAAAAGAGAATCTTAGTCTTTCCAATATAATGCTAAAACAATGGTTTGTTTGTTTTTTGCATCACACCCAGTGATGTTCAGGGGTTACCCTTGGCTCTGCACTCAGGAATTATTTCTGGCAGTGCTCAGGGGATAACATGGTATGCTGGGCCTCGAACCTGAGTCTGCTGTGTGCAAGGCAAATGCCCAACCTGCTGTACTAGTACTCCAGCCCCACTAAAACATTTTGGCTAGGATGATAAGATGGATCCTGCCCCTCGAGGTGTTGCAGGTGTGGCTGCGGTGCCTGGCTGTGTTGACAGGTGACAGACAGGAGACAGGTTTGTCCACATTTAGGGCTCTGCCCGTGGGCTCTGGATGGTTGATGGTCTGACACAGAAAAACACTGGGCCCCTGGGATGAACCCAGAGTCACAGCAGAGCCTGGCGAGCTACCTGTGGTGTATTTGCTATGCCAAAAACAGTAACAATAATGGACCTCATTCCCAACGAATGGAGACGTTACTGGAGCCTGCTCGAGCAAATGGATGAACAATGGGAAAACAAGTGATGCAAGTGAAGTGATAAGATGAATGGTTTATTTCAAAATAATCTGGGAAGAGGGAAGAATGTGAGTAAAAGTGTAGATGAAACAAAACGGGGACTGAGTAGGTAATAGTCAAATCTTCTTATGCCAGGCAAAATGCTGGTCAAAAATGTTATTCTGAAACCAAATGACTAAAGAAAGAAGTAGAGAATTCACCCAGTGGAAATGCCTGATTCACCATCTAATGAAACTGTATGATTCGGAAGCCGTGAGCTGCTGGCCAGCTTTAGTCCTTTGGCATTACTAAGTTATATCAGCAGCACCATTATGAAATTGCTAATAATGGATTTCTAGGCGGCCTCATCTATCATTTTTAATGTTTCCTTCTTTTTAAGTGTGTTATTTAATGAGAAGAGGATCCTGCAGTTATACAAATGCAACATTAGCCAAAGAGCTTTTCAGTGAAGAGATCAAACTCCTGCACTGCTCATTTCTCTCTAAAGGGACAAAAAGAAAGGAGGGAGGAAAAAGTGATGAGACAGAGAGAGAGAAAGAGAGAGAGAAGAAGAGAGAGAGAAGGGAGAGAGAGAAGAGAGAACAGTGAGAGAAAGTGCAGGGTGACAGGGAATCAGACTAGGTATGGGAGAGACTGATGACCAAACTCCCATTCCAGGCATGGAGTTGGCAGACTAGCGGGACAAGGAAGCACAAGGTCATAGTCTTACAAGGGCTGCAGGGAGATGGTGCAACAGTCAGGCTTGGGACCCTTCAGATGACAAGCTCACCTTTCCTTCTGCCTCCGTTCAGAAATGTCAGAGTCAGAGTTCTCTGAGCTGAGCAGTTGCTCACAAACACATCATGTGAAGAAAGCAAGGACGGAACTATTTCCTTTCCTCTAGATAAGGGCTTCTTAAACATTTTTATAACAACAAGGACAAAAAACTGGGGGACATAGAAATTTATATGTGACTCTAGGTAATGCAGGTATATAAAGTGGATATACAAATGAAAACTTTACTAATGAACCTTTAAGGGCCAGAGTGATAGAATAAAGGGTAGGGCATTTGCCTTGTATGTGGCTGACCTGGGTTCAATCCTTTGGTAATCCATGTGGTCCCCTGAGCAATCCAGGAGTGATATTCCTGAGTGCAGAGTCAGGAGTATTCACTGAGCACCACTGGATGTGGCTCCAAAAACAACAACAACAAAATTAAAAATAATTTATTTTTAAAATGCCCCTCCACATGCCATCAATGTGTGATCCACAGTTTAAGAAGCTGTTAGAGCAATCACAGACCAAGAGTGATGCTGAAGCGATAGTATAGCAGGAAGGACACTGGCCTTGCTCGGGGCAGACCAATGTTCAATCTCTACACCCCATGTGACTCCCCTAGTACTGCCAGGGGTGGAGTGCAGAGCCAGGAGTAACCCCCTGAGCACCGGGTGGGTCCCCTCAAAAAAAAAAAAAACTATCAGACTCGGAGCAATCTTTAAGACTAATGAAAGAAAATTGAGGCATTCTTTCCAAAAGAGGAAAAGCTATTTCACATTCTCGTGTTCCTGCACAAAACTGAAAGATTAACATCTACGGGATCCAAACAGTTACAAAGACTTACTAAAAATTTTGCCATTGCTCTTTTCTGATTTTAATGTTTTTAAACTTCTAAGTATGTCATTTACCTTTACAGTGTACCCATATTTCTGTATGTATGCCCCGACTGCATAATGATTCCATTTCAAGTGTTTTCCACTTCAGAAGTATTTAAAGTTTTTTTATTTATTTGAGTTTTCTCAAGTTTGTTTTGATTTTTAGATGGGGAGTACATGATGTTTTCAAAAGAACTCAGTGTTGATTAAAAAAAATGGGTAGGGCCAGAGCCATAGCACAGTGGGCAGAGCATTTGCCATGTACATGGCCAACCCAGCATCCCATGGTCCCCAAGCACTGCCAGGAGTAATTCCTGAGTGCAGAGCCAGGAGTAACCCCTGAGCATTGCCGGGCGTGACCCAAAGAGCAAAAAAAGGGTAAACAAATGAGTGCTTCATGGGTAGGTCTACGGTGATTGTGCATGAGTAGACAATGAAAACCAGATCTGCTTGAGGGTCTGAAAAAGAATATGTGCTTTTTCTCTCCCGGGCCGAAGGGCAGCAAGAAGAGCCGTCGCCATCAGCGAGGTGGTGACCCGAGAATACACCACCAACATCCACAAGCACCTCCATGGAGTGGGTTCGAGAAGCACGCATCGGGACACTACAACACCTCAGGAAGTTTGCCATGAAGGAGATGGGCACCCCTGATGCACGCACTGACACCAGGCTCGGCATAGCCACCTGGGCCAAGGAATAAGGAATGCCCCATACTGAATCCATGCACGTTTCTCCAGAAGGCGTAATGAGGATAATGACCCACCAAGCGTTACACATTGGTCACCTATGTGCCCGTCACCACTTTCGAAAGTCTGCAGTCAATGTGATGACTTAATAAAACTATAAAAAAATGTATAATGGTCAACCCGAATATCCTTTTTAAAACTCCAACTTGTCTTCTGGCTAGAACTCAAAAGTCTCTATCTTTGAGCTTCAGTGTATCAATGGACCCGCGCCACGTATCCTGATCCTCTGCTTACTCCCCAGCCCTTGCAAGAGCCTATTTTGGAACTGGATGCAGATCTTCCCCCTCCCACCTCCAGTTAGGTCTCGGCAGCCTCCATCCCTGATCGCCGCCATATCAACACACCCTGCTCCACATCTTCCACAACTCCACTCATTACAGTTCATGCTGCTCACAGTTACACGCCTTGCCACTGGGTGAAGATGGGCAAGGAAGGAAGAGAACAACTCTCAGTCTAATCCATTAGAGACTTCCATGGGGAAGAGTACAGAGGTTCACCCTAAGTACAGCAGAAGCAGCAAACCCAACAGGAAGGTGAACAGCAGCCTACCAAGCTCAGTGAGTGAAAACAATAACATGAAAATGCAACCGAGCACCAACCAGCTTTGTAAATTCTCAGCTAATTCATTTTCAGGTAGTTTTGCTGCTATCTTGGAAGGTATTAGTAGTTAACATACCCCCCAAAGGACCTAGAGCAAAATGCAGAGGGCGCAGGAGCAACAGACACAGAGATCATATGACCTTGTCAACACTTGTTTGCATGTAAGCTTGAAGAGTCAACTCCTAGATTCATTCTTTTTATCTGTAATGACAGGGCTGGTTATATTTCCAGTGTTCTAAAAGGGTTAGCAAACTATAGATACACAACTAGGAGAGAAACTAGTCAATGGCTTAATAACAGTTAGTTCCCTCCTTATGAAAATAACACTCAGCTACAATTTTTAAACCTTAATCATGGCTTCTAATCATCAACATCCTCCAAATAAGAGCATTTTTTCTTGTAAAATTAATATTTCAAATATGTCAGTGTATAATTATTCTTTTAGTGTGAAATATATTGGATATAAATAATACAATTAAAGGTTAGTTCTCAACAAAATGCTCTCCAGATGATCATAGATTCAAGTATTTTGGATAACCGGATAAAGTATCCAAATAAAGAATAACAAACAGCTTGTTTCTATTAATACCCTAAATTCATAAAACTAAATTGTATATTTTTCCCAATCATATCTCTGTACAGAAAAGAATCATTCTTTGATCTCAGCAATTCTGCAAGTATCAAATGTGCATGGGAGGTAAAGGGCCCTTTCCATGCCAATAACCGTTCACAGGGCCCATGTGCTTTTATTCTCTTCCTAGTGGAATACATAGGGTTTGGCTGGATTTGATGAGGCTCTTCCACCATCAAAGCAGGTAGGAAACAGAAAGAGCAGGATCATCACCTTGGCAGATGAGAGCATGGATGGACACTTTCCCACATGTCAGGAGATTCCACTGAAAATGAACTAACAAGGGGCCAGAGAGATAGTGTAGTGCTAGGGGCAGAGAGATAGTGTAGTGCTAGGGGCCAGAGAGATAGTGTAGTGCTAGGGGCCAGAGAGATAGTGTAGTGATAGGGGCCAGAGAGACAGTGTAATGATAGGGGCCAGAGAGATAGTGAAGTGATAGGGCCAGAGAGATAGTGTAGTGGTAGGGGCCAGAGAGATAGTGTAGTGATAGGGGCCAGAGAGACAGTGTAATGATAGGGGCCAGAGAGATAGTGTAGTGATAGGGGCCAGAGAGATAGTGTAATGATAGGGGCCAGAGAGATAGTGTAGTGATAGGGCCAGAGAGATAGTGTAGTGCTAGGGGCCAGAGAGATAGTGTAGTGCTAGGGGCCAGAGAGATAGTGTAGTGCTAGGGGCCAGAGAGATAGTGTAGTGATAGAGGCCAGAGAGATAGTGTAGTGGTAGGGGCCAGAGAGATAGTGTAGTGATAGGGGCCAGAGAGATAGTGTAGTGATAGGGGCCAGAGAGATAGTGTAGTGATAGGGCCAGAGAGATAGTGTAGTGCTAGGGGTCAGAGAGATAGTGTAGTGCTAGGGGCCAGAGAGATAGTGTAGTGCTAGGGCACTTCCCTTGCATATGGCAGATCTGGGTTCCTTTGCCAGCACTCAATAAGGTCTCCCTGAGCAAATACTGAGTGCAGTCAGGAGCAAGCCCTGAGCAACACTGGGTATATCCCCAACCCCTACCAAAAAAAAAAATAAATAAAGTAGAACTTACAAGGGAGAAAAACATGGCACAGCACACTCACAAGATGAAGGAGCTGTGTCAAACCCAGACAAAGGAGCAGAAACCAAATGTTATCTGTAACTTTTGTCTTGCCTTTTGCCGAGGTTCAAATATGGAAACGATAAGACACCAGATACGGGAAAGCAGAATTTCAGATAAAATGGCCCCACACAGGTCGCTAACCTCTTGGAACCCTTGGAAAGAGCGCCGGTGTCGGGGATAGCACAGGACTTTGTATGAAGGAGTTTGCAGAACTGTGAGGTGGCCAGAGAGCTTGAGCAGCGTGAGGAATCTCACAGAGCTTCCCACACGCTTTGCCTGCAGGAGACCGGGTCAAGTCTCCACACATGATCCGCCAGCACTACCAGGTGCTACCCTTGAGGACAGTCGGGAGCAGCTCCCGAACATGGCTGGATGTACTCTTCCCAACCACGTCAAAGAAAAAAAACTTCAAATAAGATAGAACATCACCACTGAAGGAAGCAGAGGAAGTGCATGAGTGGGTCTTAGCAGATGTGGGCATGTAGGAGAGTCCACCTAAATGGGCTTCAGGGTTTTCTAACAGAGCTCTCCAGGAAGGAAGAGGCGCACAGCAGTGAAAGTCTATGTGTGGAGTAAACCACAGGGAAAATAGGAGCAGGTGAGAGAGCATCCAGCCATCATCCAGGAGGAGAGATGCTACCAAAGCAGTCCCAACGGGGTGTCCGAAGACAGAAAAGGAGAGAAAGGATCAGCTTCAAAAGCCTGACAGCACCAGTGGTCATGGAGTCACCACACGGCATTCTAAGTCACCAGCCATGTAAGAACTCCCCTGACAACTTCCTCGCCTTTTTCTCCTGTGCTTTCACTCTGGTAGGTGCGAAAGACTGAGTCAGGAGAAGAAGAGTGAGGAGAGAAGACACAAGTAGCACCCTACACCCATCCCAAATGCAGGCAGGCAGCCTGCCTGGGGAGCGCTGAGGACGGATGTGCTGCTTCCGAATACTCACTGCTCTCTGCTCTGAGCCAGCTCTTTCATTCCTCAATCAAGACTGAGCTTGTGAATCAAAGTGACCCCAGCAACAGTTTATTATCCAAGAATACGCTGGAATGCCATAGAGAAAAAGCGTCCCTGACGGAAGAGTTAAAGACACAACAGGAGAGGTAAAAATAGCTGTGGTTCGACTTCAACCCACATGTAGAGCTTATTCAACAGTGCCTACAGAAAAACACACACACACACACACACACACACACACACACACTTATGACAGCTGGTCTCTTAAAACACAATTGTTAGCACAGAGAATAGTCATGCTCTATTTTAAAGCAATCCAACCTAACAGTATCAAAAAGTATTTGATAGGATAATTACTAAAAGCCAAAAGGAAAGCCTTCAGAGCAATAAATGAAAAAAAAAAAGGTTTCCTCCAGAAGAATAGGCACAGCCTCACCATTAAACTGTCACAAAGGGCTTTTCCTTTTTTTTCTCCAGTTCATAGATTTTTTTTTTATCTTTTTTATTTCTTTAACAATTACAAAAATGTTCATGTTTGGGTTTCAGCTATACAATGTTCCAGCACCCATCTCTACCACTGGCCATTTCCCCACCACCAATGTCCCCGATTCCCTCCCTGCTCCCCTGGCCTGCCTCCATGGCAGGTTCTCCATCTCTTTTCTCTTTTTCTCTTTCTCTCTCTCTCTCTCCCTTTCTTACATGTTGTGGATTGTAATACATACACTTAGAGGTTATCATGTGTATCTTTTTGCCTATATTTAACGCAAAGTTCTATGTGTTAATAGACTTTTGACAATTACTGGCATACTGTTCCCTTCTCTGTCCTACCTAACCTCTGCTTCCACATGTTTGTGGTAGTTTCCAACATTGGCAAGACCTCCTGATTCACGTTTCGCCTGACCTTGGATATTGATATCATAATATGTATATAAATATATATGTATATATATATTTATGTCATGCAAATAAATGCAGTCATTCTAACAAAGGACTTTTTATTTTTTTTTTTTTTTTGCTTTTTTTGGGTCACACCAGGCAATGCTCAGGGGTTTCTCCTAGCTCTGCACTCAGGAATTACTCCTGGCAGTGCTCGGGGGGGGACCATATGGGATGCCAGGGATCGAACCCAGGCCAGCACGGGCCGGCCACATGCAAGGCAAATGCCCTACCCGCTGGACCATCGCTCCAGCCCCAAATGGCTTTTTCTTAATTAAAAAAAATACCCCAGGAAAAAAGCCAACATCACCGTTAGTAATACAATAGAAATATAAGGAATAATGTGTCACTGTGTGGCAAAACTGGTTAGGAAACAGATTAATGAGGAGGGAGCTTGTCTTGCACGTGGCCAATCAGGGTTCAGTCCACCCAGAACCTCGAACCTCGCATGATCCCCTAGATACCAGCAGATCCCCTACACCCTAAACACTGCCAGGTGTGACCCCAAAAACCAAACCCAAAAAACAAAACTCAAAAACTGACCAATATACTGTCCTTCTAAGGAATCACACTAAAAGCACCTAAGCAACATATATTAGACTTGGGGGTATAAGTTTATGATGTTGCATTTACTCAAACAAAAGTAGGTTTAATATGTAAGAGAAAGGTTAGTGGTCAAGTTTAAATAAAACTTTATTGTCAAAACAGTCTGTGGATCGGAATTGGGCACATTGGCCATATTTGCTGACCTCATTTATAATGTAAATGCAGAGAACTGTATTTGGTTTGCAAACAGTTGCATCCTCTAAAGACTAGAATAGTGGCCTCTACATAATACATGCTAAAAATTTACTGAATGAAGGAATTAAAACAAGAACAAATTTCCAAGTTAAATATTATCATTTTATAAACGAGCATACTATGATAACATGAAGTGGCATGCCACCACTAAGAGGTAGAACTAATATAAGCACAGTTCTAATCCTGTGCATGTCCTATCACTGTATCACCGTATCACTGTCTTCCCGTTCCACGTCCGATTTGCTCGGCGGGCACCAGTAACATCTCCATATGACCTGTCTCATGCAGTAGAGCCCAAGGGCACCTGCTTGCTCCAGGAACATAAAGAGCCTCAAACCATTACAGTCATGGGAATGAGGTTTATAATTGTTACAGGTCTATAATTGTTACAGGTCTATAATTGTTCAGGTATGTGGCATATCAAATACGACACGGGTAACTTGCCAGGCTCTGGCGTGCATATCCCTAATACACTGATAAATATTTATAAGGCTACAATACACCTGCAAAGCATATTTATTTTCACTGTCCTCTGCCTTTAGTTTGTGCGTAGACATGCATGGTCTATAGTTTCCTGAGTCTTTGGATCAAATGCATAGAACACCACTCTGTCAGCACTATTCTCTATCACTATGTTTATATTCTTACTATATTATATTCTGCATTTCTGTTTCTCTGTGGATTTAATAGTTGGGCTACTATTGACACAACAAAAACTGATTTGAATCTTGAACATGATCCCTCTTAATTGTAGGAGAAAGACCAGACAATCAGCACATTTTAAACAGAAATACATAGAGGCCAAATCATACACTCATACAGGTAGGTGGCTGTGCAATATTAATCTATGATTATTTTAGTAAAGCAAGATAGATTTTATAAAATAAAACCTATTTCAAAAGATGTGTAGGGAGAGAGAGGGACTACATGTGCAAGAGAGAACTTGGGCTTCTGCAGAGAGGAAAAGCAAAGAGGTGCAGAGTCAAGCAAGCAAGATGCATGTTTTCAAGGGAGAGCACAGGCTTGAAGAGCAAGTCCGTATTTTTTAATGCAGAGAAGTGAAAAGGTATATTTTCATAGAGTAGTAAAAAAGTGGAGGAAAAACGGATACAAAAAATATTCTATGTGCCTTTGCCTCAAGCAAGCTTTACTTCTCATTATATCATCTGCATATGGTATAGTGAAAACAGCAAACAGATGAACAAATAAAACAAAACTAAACTTTTAGAATACAGTATCAATTAGTGGTGGCAAGAAAGAAAAAAGGAGAGAGAGAGAGAGACAGAGAAGGAAAGAAGCTAAATGGGCAAACAGACGGTGAGCGACAAAGCTGATCTTGTACTGGGAACTCAAGGCAGGCTTGGCTTGACAGAGGTCGAGCTGTCTTTTAAGACGCACACGGCTACCTTCTATCACGTTAGACTACAAAGACACTTCATGGAAAACAAAGTTTTAAAAATGAATCTAAAAACGCCCCATTTGGCATTCTCCCTGTGTAGGAGGCACCATAAAGCTTAGCTCTTGCATCCCTCGTGGACAGCAACCAACCGTGTCCAGGGGCCACTGCTGTGAGTTTTCAGCAAGCAGCTCCCATGTCTGATCATCCACATCTGCTTCCCTTCACAAGTCAATAATCTATGGCAGCTGTTTTCTAAAAATAGACAACGGGCAGGCCAGAGCAGCTCCAAATGCAGATTCAATGGTCTGTGTTTCCACATTTTCATAGTTTGCCTGAGGTTTTATCATTACCAAGATATATCAGGGAATGCAAAGGCACCAACTACCATTTTTCTCAATTTTTCCTCTTCAGCTGCTCAGAACCTGAAGAAATGTTAAAATTCTGTGTGTATTTGGACACCATGCTGCTTACTAAGAAGCCATTAAAGGAGAAGACAAATAGCATCCGCACCACTGGTCTGCCTTGAAAGCTTAATGTTTATTATATTCGACATCAAAATGATTGATGGGACGCCAGGGGTGAGAGAAACCCAAGGCTTGATATCCACTGAAAGATTATTAAACGGTTTTAAAAATGAGAAAAATATATGAAAATGCTCTAATAAAGCAAACTTTTCAGTTTCTTGGCTATCAGAACTTACCATAAGAATATATCCCAAATGATTAGGTCAACACAAATTTTTGGAACAAAGATAAATAAAATATTCAGTACAGCTAGGCTGGATCTTTAACCAAAGCAAAAAAAAAAAAAAACAAAAATGTATTCTCAAAGCGTGTGATTTTTGATATCTAAGTACAAATTCAAAATGGGAAGACAAATGCTGTAAAATATTCTCTCACTGAAGTGGAGAGACAGTGCCGCAGACAGGGTGCTAGCCTTGCACACAGCCAAGTCAGGTTTGATCCCCAGCACCCCATTTGGTCCCCAACCCTGTCAGGAGTGATTCCTGAGTGTAGAGCCGAGTGACCCCTCAGCATCACCAGTAGTGGTCCCAAAACAAAACAAAGCAAAAAAACAAACAAGAAAAAAATATATCTTAATTACTCCAGCATTTTGTTGTTGGTGGTGTTTTTTTGTTTGTTTGTTTGTTTGTTTGTTTGTTTGTTTTGGAGCCACACCCAGTTGTGTTTAGGCCTTACTCTGGCTCTGAGCTCAGGTAGGAGTCACTCCTGGCAGGGCTCAGAGGGCCATAAGTGGTGCCAGGATTGAACTCTTAAATTTTAAATGTTAATTCATCATCGTTCTTTAATTTGCTAGCCAACAAACTTGGTTACATATTGTAAGTACTAGGGCTAAGTATATTTTATTTATTTTATTTATTTTGTTTTATGGAGGGCCCCAAGGGTTTGCTCCCGTGTATGGGGGAGAGACTATGCTGGCTGGACTCAGTGGAATTTTGGGCCCTGCCCCTTTTTCTCCGCCTCCAGGCCAGTTGCCCCGGAAGAGAGAGACCCACCCACGCTAGACTCAGCTAATTTGCAACCCTGGAAGAGATGCAGACCCATCCACTTCAGACCCACAGCTGCGCTGCTCGGCTGGCCCCATGTGGAAGCAACCCATGGAGCTGACCTCCTGGTAAGGGGCTCGACCATCCCCTGGCTGAGTCCAACATTGCTCCAACGTTTTGCTCTCATGAGCGGGGAGAGACCATGCTGGTTGGACTCGGGGTGGAATTTTGGGCCCTGCCCTTTCCTCCGCCTCCATGCCAGTTGCTCCAGAAGAGAGAGACCCCACCCACGTCAGACCCACATTTTCCTTGGCGGCGCAAATATTTGTATAGGATACTGAATTTTGCATAAGGTTCTTCCCAATTTCTTTCACATTTATACATAGTAAACAGTTATAGACATGTTTTAACTGATACCAGTAAGACTGGCAAGAAGCCAGAGCAAAACCACACATCATGCAGTTAGTCATTCTCAACATCCAGACTCCATAGCTCCTCAGAGCTCCATCCAAGAGAAAACCTGATCTTCGCCTTTAAGTTTCATCAGTAAATGCTCGGGTCGAGAGCCTTCTACTGAGACTAAACCACCTACACGGTAAAGCCTGGCAAGCTACCGTGTTTTATATACTTTTTATGCCAAAGACTAGTAACTATTATGGACCTCAGTTCCATAACCTGAAGAATGGTTTTGGGCTCCTGTGCCTGTAGCAAGTAGATGCCCTTGGGTTGCACTTGCTTGTGACAGGGCTAATGGAGATGTTACTAGTGCCCACTCGAGCAAATCGATGAACAATGGGAAGACAGACAGTGATGGAGGGCCATACCTGGCATTGCTCAGGGCTAACTCCTGGCTCTGTGCTCAGGGATCACTACAGATGAGGCTTGGCCACATGCAAGGCAAGTGCCCTATGTATTGCACGTAGCTCTGGCACAGAGGCCCAGGGTGCCTTCCAGATTCTATTAATTAGGAACCTGTGCAGGCAAGGTCCAAGTATCAATAGTGCTTCAAACTCCCACATGGCTTCAACATGCAACTCTATGATACCAATATCCAAGGTCAAGTGAAACATATCAGGAGGTCTTGTCAAAGGTGGAAATTATCACTAACGTGTGGGAGTCAGAGGCTAGGTAAGACAAAATGGAACAGTGTGCCAACAATTGTCAAAAGTACTAATACCAACCTAGAACTGAGCATTAAATACAGGCAAAAAGATACACATGACAACCCTTTAATGTTCTGTAATCCAGTCTGGAAGGGAAGGAAGAGAGAAAGAGAGAAAAAGGGAAAGAAATAAAGAACCTGCCATGGAGGTGGGCTGGTGGAAGGGGAGGGAACCGGGGACGTTGGTGGTGGGAGATGGGCACTGGTGGCGGGATGGGTGCTGGAACACTGTATGGCCAAAACCCAAATATGAACTTTTTAATTGTATATCTTTGTAATTGTATATCTCATGGTGGTATAATAAAATACTTGGGGGAAAAAAGAGCTAGCCCTATAGGCTAAGTGCAGGAGGCCCAGACTCACTGCTTGGAACTGTCTGTTCCATCAACCACATACATATAAAATGAAAACTGTGTGCATTTCACGAGAATACTTATATTCCATGGACTCTGTTTTCCATGGGAGGCAAGGTAGTTGCCATGGGGCCATGTAAATGATTAACAGTATTTTAATCATTGTGACTAAGAAAATAAAGTAACAAAATTAATGAACATGCTTGTTTCTCTTTCTAGTCATGAAACCTAGCAGGGTAGGGGAAGTAATTCTGTGGTGGAGCACTTGCCACGCATGTGTGAGGCCCAGGGTTCGAACCCCAGCACCAACAAACAAGACACAGCAACAAAACTTAGTCATGATAATTAGTAATTTTTTACTTTTATCACAATTACTTGCAATTTTTACTTTTATTATAATTTACTTTTGTAGGAAAACAAATGTTTTCTTAAATATTGCAAAAATAATCTGACCCAAGCATAATTCAGAAGATAAATGTCTACTTACAGGGATCATCCAGTTAGCCAAGTCACCATATTTGGAAACCTGCATTGCCCCCAGCATTGTGAGATCAACATGTCCCCTGGAAAAATATAAAGGAAATACATTTATGTATGTATGTATGTATGTACTGCTATATTCGTATATACCAAATTGCCAGGCTTTGTGTTCTGTTTTCTTGAAACTGGCAGCAATTAGAACAAACAAACCATCCTATAAGCCCAAAATGCATTTGCTTCCACGCCTGATTGGCAAGTAGCTCAGGCTTATGCTGAGAAACAGCTATTAAGAAATTGCAGCCCAAGACCACCTCAGAAACCAAATTAAAAACAGGTGTATATGGTGAGATTGCTTCTTTGAGGGAAAAATATGGTTGATTTGAAGATAAATATTAACAAGAAAATGAGTACACAGTGTTTAGAAAATGACAGGATACTCAGAACTTTAAAAATGTGTACTTCAGCAGAGTTGGTACACAGATCTATGTCAAATATCCCATTTGTGGAGAGAGGGATTTCTCTTAGTAAAATCAAGTTGGATTTTTTCTATGCCCATATTTTAATACAATTGAAATG
Source organism: Cryptotis parvus (assembly GCA_021461705.1). NCBI lineage: Eukaryota > Metazoa > Chordata > Mammalia > Eulipotyphla > Soricidae > Cryptotis > Cryptotis parvus. The sequence continues at coordinate 169,277 of JAJIBD010005589.1, read as the reverse complement.
CGGGCAATTTCCATTGTATTGAAATGTGGGCTCAGGAAAATAATTTCACATCTTGGTGCAGCCGAAAGAGGCCCTGATAGATTTCCGGCCGGGAGACATGGCTATATTTCAGGGCCTTGCTAACTCACTCAAGGGATGACTCAGCTCATTCCATATCGTGTGAAACATGAGGCACTCCGTTATTACATACCCTCTAATCATCGCGAATGATTCATCACTGGAGAAATAAGAGGCTCCCGGAAGAACAGTAACTGTTTCCTTGCCTAAACACACACAGGGGAGGAAAAAGAGTGCAAGCGGTTAGGCCTCTAAGATTACGGAGCTAGAGAGAGGTCGATACCTCCTGTCTCCCAAAGAACTCATACGCCCTTTACCAAATGCGGTGCCCTGAGGATGCAGGGAACTCTGAGATGAGCATTTATTTTATCACTGATCCTGCTCAGATTTGCTCTTGCATGGTGAACGTAAAAACCAAGCCAGCCAAACCAGTTTTATGTTTTATTAGTGCTTTGAAATTCTCTCCAAAAAATTCCTACCTCCGACTTCACCTCCCATCACTTCACTCCCTTCATAGGCCTCCGCTAAATGCCAATAAAGTGAGGGGTGTGTGGAGGGTCAAAACCTACTGTTAAGTTACCGGAGCAATAAAATTATAGGGTAGTGTTGATGTAATGTGAATTTGAAGGAAATACAGAAGAGAAAATCCTCAGGTATTTCTTAAAAATAGTCTATAGAGAAAACACACCTAATTTCTTAATATCATTGTGAGAAGGCTGAGTCTCTTCTTTCAGCCTTGCCCTCTTCTTCCTTCCTTCTCCTCTCCCTTCACTTTTCCCTTTCTGTTTCTCTTTAAAGCCATAGTATTTTCACAAAAAATCAGGTACAACATCCTAATACTAGCCAACATATTCCATGTTAATTTCCAAGAGTTCCTTGAAATGATAGCTCCCAAATGCAGCATCTCAAATAAAAGTTCACAGCTCGAAAATGGATAATCTTCAAGGTCATCAATTCCACCATGCAGCCAATGATACCACCTGACTCGTAGCCACACTTTCTTGGTGTGATCAGTTTCCTGTCTATCCAAAGCCTCAGGCTCCAGAGAGAAGCTCTGGGTCTCAATCCCAGTGGTGCAAGCAGGCCACTTTCTCAGAGATAAATCAGTAACGGACTGAGAATTCACCATACGTTACTCTAGTGTAATGGGACAGACTACAGAGAGAGGAAGAAAAGTAGAGATAACAAGGTAAGAGAAAGCTCTCTCTCTCTCTCTCTCTCTCTCTCACACACACACACACACACACACACACACACACACACACACACACGTGTGGTCTGCCATGTCCAGCTGAGCAAGACAGTTGCCTCCTGGATGTCTCCATCTGTCCTGAAATCTAACTTCATCAACATTCCCCTCCATTTGAGCTCAAGTAGAAAAAAAAGAATATACTTAATTATACCACGCTGATTTATTTATTCCCCAAAAGAGTTTGATTCTAAATAAAGCAACATTTCACATCTTTCATAAGCTGAAAAGCTTTAGGAAATACTTTCTGATGTGATGAGGAGGGCTTTTAAAAAGCGCACAGGGGATGCAGGAACAGTATAGCAAGTAGGGAGCTCGCCCCGCACATGGCCAACCCAGATTCAATCCCTAAAATCCCAAGTGGTCCCCTGAGCACCGCTAGGAATGATTCCTGACTGTGAAGCCAGGTGTGCCCCCCACCGCCGCAAAACAAAATCTCCCTAAGAACAAAACTCCTGGACCAGAAGGATTCTTTAGTGACCTCTTCCAAACTTTCTGAGAGGACCTTCTACCCATCCTTCACAAGGTCTTCCAGCAAGAAGGCGAAAACGCACCTATAAGAACGTCAAAGTGTTTGGAAACAGTAAGTGCTGGTGGGGATGTAGTGAAAGGAACTAATTCATTTTGGTGGGACTGCGAGTTAGTGACGCCTATTTGGAACACAGTTTGAAACTTCTCAAAAAATTAAGAGTGGGGCTTTCATATGAACCAACCTGCAATTTCGCCTCCTGAACATCTACCACAAGAACACAACTATTGTCTGAAAGAGTGAAGGCACACCTATGTTCTTCTTTGCATTATTTATAATACAAAGATACTAAAAACAACCCAAGCGCCAACAATTGATGAGTGGGTTAAAAGTGTGGTTATCGAGCCAGAAAGACAGCAGAGAGGCTGAAACATTCGTCTTGCACATAACTAGTCTTGGCTCAACCCCTATACCATACGATTTCCCAAGCATGCCTGGAATGTCCTCTGAGCACAGAGTCAGGGGTAAACGTGGAGCACCAACAGGTGCTAGAAAAAAAGAAAAAAAAAAAACTCTTGTGGTTAGATAAATACCTAATGATCACGCTCATATGCAAAGCATTAAAAAAAACCACAGACACATGCTGGGGCGGTGTGGAGTGTAAAGAATCTTGGGATAACAAAAGGATCCTGCACTTGTGGTGGACACGGTGAGTAGTATCGCAAGTGCAAGCACAAAATAATGATACTGATACTACTGAAAAAACAATAACAGTAATAAACAACATCATTAAATGATGATGGTTCTTTCTGAAGTTGTTTCAAAGGGATGGCATCTGAAATATTTGTTTACTAAGAAAACAATTCTAAGAAAGTAAGAATGTAAATGTACAGTAGTATGCAAGGTTATAGCATGAGGACATCTTAGAAATGTTATAATTGAGCTGGATACTGTGGGTCTGAGTACAGACCTTTAGGAGACTGCTAAGATGCTCTATACACTGCGTTAACACCCTGTAAACTCAGGTTATCAGTGCCTGTAGCTCAAAGAGAAGGCCAGGGACTAGGAGCTAAAAACTGAGTGTGAGCTCTGTCCCTAGCTTTCATTTCACTAGGAGTCAGAGTCCAAATCGGTAACAAATTTCCTTCACTTGAGGCAGAAATGTTGTATAATACTATGTACTGTTAAAAGTACATAGTAAACTAAATAGCACATAGCACTATATGAGTAGTAATTTTCTTTTATGTAGCCATTTGAGAAAATTATTTAGAAAGAAATATCCTTAGAAACAATCCTGTTTTTTTTTTTTTTTTTTTGGGTCACACCCGGCAATGCTCAGGGGTTTCTCCTGGCTCTGCACTCAGGAATTACTCCTGGCGGTGCTCGGGGGACCATATGGGATGCCAGGATCAAACCAGGGCCAGCATGGGCCAGCTGCGTGCAAGGCAAACACCCTACAATGCTCCAGTTATATCCAGAAATTTAATTACAGATTATATGTTTTAGATAAAACGAATTATATCCAGAAATTTTAATACTTTAATTATATCCATAATAATTTTTTATGGTCTTTCCAAGAGTATTTTTATAAAAAAATTCCTTTCGATCAAGTTTTATTTTAATGGCTTTAACAAGCTTGTGTACTTTGTGGTACAAAACCAATGTTCTATGGAGAATGAAACAATAAAGCACTAAGTTGTGGGTGTTTTCCCATCCATCCATCCATCCATCCATCCATCCATCCATCCATCCATCCATCCATCCATCCATCCATCCATCCATCCATCCATCCATCCATCCATCCATCCATCCATCCATCCATCCATCCATCCATCCATCCATCCATCCATCCATCCATCCATCCATCCATCCATCCATCCATCCATCCATCCACATACCTACCCACCTAACTACCCCCACCTACCCACCCACCCACCCACCTACCTAGCTAGCTAGCTATAATCTTTCAAAAGACCAAACGATGGGCTGATCTTCCATGTTATTTCCAACTTTGGGGAGTGAAGGAAACCAACCATTGTAACTCTAGTTTCTCTAACACTTAACAACAGCTCCAAAATGAAAAGCATCATAAATCCCTAGGAAGATCTGATGAGATTATTAAAATGATTTGCAGATTGACCAAAGCAAAGAATTATTTTATTACAAAGTAGTTTAAGTTCACACTAGCATTCCAGAAGTTAAGACTCAAAGCTGGTGATTCCGTTAGGACTGAGACTCAGCTGAATCGGAAACACCCGCTGCCCTCAGTGTCGCTGAAAAGATCAATTGCTTTTCTGGGGAAAGTAAGTTTATGAACCCAGGCCTGAAATCTGGAAAATGAAGTTATTCATTTTACAAATAACCCACTAACATCATAAATTAATTAAACCAAGCAGCAAATATTTTCTCAGATCAATGAGCTATTATTGCTAGAGGGCACAGTTCAATTAAATTACAGCCTTGGTTAAATGTCATTGCTTTATCACAGTGGGACTTTTAGAGTTGAGTCGTGTTCACTAATTCAACTATTCAACCAGGAGCTATTTTACTTCCCAAAATCCTAAGTATCAAACATCAATTCTACTTGGCAGCTGGCCTTTATGTTCAGCTCACACTGCTTCTCTTCTGAGATTTACACATCCTATTTTGGAATGTGAAGTAAGAATACTTTTTGCGGGGTAGAGTGAACAGGAGTAAAAGAAGGGCGAAGAAAATCATACGAGAACAAGAATTAACTTCTTCTGGACAGCCCCATTAGAAGAAAATCTTTAAGCCCAATATGGTGGCTGTTGGCTTCAAACACAATGACAGAAGGTCAAAAAGTCTGACCTGTTTTTCTTCCTCCAGGCTGATTCCACATGCCAGTCAAATGAAAGGTTAACAACAAAAGTCAAAGCTGCTGGGGCAGGAACGGAGTCAGAAAAGAGAGAGCAACACACTGAGCTTCTGTTGTACCCCTAAGTCCTACTTAGCGGGGAGCATCCTTGGATGCTGTACCTTAGCACCTTTGAACTTCTGAACTTGTGCTTCCACTCTAGTGAGGACAGAAGGAGAGAAAATAACCTCTACACAAAACTCCCAAAGAGCCTGAGCTTTTTTTTTGAAGGGGGAAGGGTGGTATCATACCTGGAGATGTTCAGCGGTAACTCTGGCTCTACACTCAGGAAATTACTCCTGGCGGTGCTCAGGGAACCATATGGGATGCTGGAGACCGAATTGAGGTTAGCTGCATGCAAGACAAATGTCCTACCTGCTGTACTATTGCTGGAGCCCCAGCTTCTTTGACCCACTGAAGCCATTCCCTCCTTTCACATCTTGAGAACATGGATTTAATTCCAATCTGGGGATGTTTCATCAGGGGACACCAGTCCAAGCAGCAGAGGCTGTACTCCAAGATGGAGACACTGCTCTACCAAGGTTCTCTTAATAGCCCGGCCTCCTCCAGCTACTTCACAAGGTCGAGGGGTGACAGCGCCCAGGTGGGGCTTCACCATCCTGACCTTCATACTGTCTGCTCCCTTGTACACTATCCCTCCTAGAATTCTCATTATTCCATTTGGGAGGGAGCGAGCCCCACCAAAGTCCTTGCCATTATGTGCAGTCCCACCTGTAAAAGGATTCTAACAACCAACCAGGTCAAGAAGAAATTAGGTGGGCTTATATTTCCTCGCAGAAAAAAAATAATAGGGTACATAGCAGGAAATGTGAAAGAGAAGCCAGAAAGATAGAATAGGGGTTAAGGTGCTTCCTGTGCATGCAGCTGACCCCAGCTGGATCCCCACACCAGTATGGTCCCATAGAGTCAAGAGTAAGCCTTGAACATCACCATTCAAATGGCGAAGACTCAGCCTAATCCTTATTATTTGGCAGCATAGAAAAAAAAAACAGCAAAGAAACATTGGGGTGGGAGAAATGTGCCGAGTGACTTTACCTGCATTGATAAGATCAGCATCAACCTCATTTTGTAAAGGATAAGGGCCCTGTCAAATAAAACATATGTCTCATTAGCAAGAAATATTCTATTTGACTGAATCCCATACAAGACAACTTGTGTAAAAACTCAAGGAAGTTACTATCAAAAAGAATATTTTTTTAGTGGGGATGGGGAGTCAGGGGCTGAGCCAGTTCCCCAGTGCTCAGGAACCTAACTCCTGCCTTTGTGCTCAGGGATCACTCCTGGAGGTGCTCAGGAGATTGAACCTTTGCTAACCACATGCAGGCAAACAGCTTAACTGCCGCTCTAGATGTCTGGCCCATACAGGTTCGTTTCTTTTACATGACTAATTGCAATTGCCTAAGTGAGAAAAGGATTTTCAAAAATTACAAAAGTTCCCCGAAAGTTATGTAATTAGAAATAGAGGTCAATAAACTAAAATGTAATTATTTAGTGCCCCTCATGTGGCCAGTATTATTGATCAAACTTTCTGATAATTTAAATAAAGGCAAACTAAATAACCATGGAATTAGACAGGCAAAATTTCATCATTCTGCAATTCTGAACCAAAACGTTAAACTTGAGAGTTCTTTCTCATTACACTGGACTGATACCTTTATAAACAGTTACATTGGACTGATGCTTTTATAATCAGTTACATCTTCATAATCAGTACATTGGACTGATACTTTTCTTTTTCTCTGCCTAGTCATTTTAGTAAGACTTCTTTTCTTTGAAATTATTCTTACTAAATATCTCTAATTCCTAGAATGGGGCAGTTTCAAGGCATATTTAGCAGAAATGGAGGATATTAAAAAAGAAAAAATTAGACATGATACAGCTACCAAAAATGAGGAAAATATTGGTTATGAAATTTTAACATACTTTCTACAGAATAAACAGTATTTCCAATAAATCAACAAGCTTATTAAAAATACTAAAGCGACATTAGTTTTAGACCTATGCAAATTTTCCTGTAAGCAGTAGCCATAGGCAATTTACATCAAATTATTTCCCTTACAGAAGTGAGTGGTGTGGTACTGGAACACTGTGTGCACAAAATCTGTCATTAATAGTATTGTAAATCCTGATGCCTAAAAAAAAGGGAGGAGGGACCGGAGAGCAAGTAAGCAGGAAAGGCACAGTCAACCCAGGTTCAATCCCGGCACCACATCAGGAGTGATCCCTGAGCAGAGAACCAAGAGAAAGCCTTGAACACAGCTGGGTGTGGCCCCCAAACCATAAATAAATAATAATACTTCTTATTTTTGAATATATTCCCCATATCTTCAAAATTCAGGATTTGGTCATTCTAATGAACCCAGAGCCATGGCAGAGCCTGGCAAGCTACTCATGGTATATTCGACATGCCAAAAACAGCAATAATGGACCTCATTCCCAACGAATGAAGACGTTAGTGGCTCCTACTTGAGCAAATCAATGAACAACGGGAAGACAAGTGACAATTTCCCAGGTACCTGAGTGTTGGAACATTGCATGACTGAAACCCAATCATGAACAACTTTGTAGCTATGTATCTCACAGTGATGTACTTTTTAAAGTGCTGTCTTCGAGGGACCGGAGAGACAGCCTAAGGATCTGGTGCTTTGCATGAAGGTGGTCAGTCCTTAGCACTGCACTGTTCCACACTGCAGCAGCCACAGGTACTAAGCCCTCAGGAGTAGCACCTGGACACCACAGATGCAGCCCCATAACATATAATGAATAGAAAGTTAAATATTTCATTTCCTTGTATCCAGGCATACAAGATTTTTTAAATGAGTCACGATTAATTCGCCAGGAAGGATAAATTTATTCATCAGGCCCATGATCATTAGTATTTTAAGTACTGGATATTCATTTCTAGAATGTACAATTTTTACCATATTAACAGTTACGATCTACCAAGAAATAATGAAAGCTAAGAAATATTGTAAGTTTACATACTATGAATTCTCTCTGCTATATTTAATAATTTAAAAATAGCATCCAGGAACAAAAGTATTTCTAGATGATATTACTTTGAATTAAAAGTAGGGGGGGGGGGAGGGGGGGGGGGGGGGGGGGGGGGGGGGGGGGGGGGGGGGGAAAGTACCTCACATCTTATGGGCTATTTAAACTCATCCAATAGGTTTACACTGAGGATGAGAAAATTCTACTTTTGAACAACAACCTTCAAGTAAAATTAAATGAGAGTTTTCAAGCTGTCTGGAATAATTCAACTCTCAACTAAGTACCTGCACTAAAGTAACAATCTTATGCTTCAGTTTCTGATTCCACCCTATTGATTTTTATTTAACATAGAACTATTAATGGCTTGTCCAAGCATATAAATATGTCAACCCTAATTAAGCTTTATTACCTTTTAAACTGTGAACCTACTCTACAAAATTGGTACAAAAGGAGAGAAAGAAGCTGGAAAACCGAGGAAGTTATAGAAAGCTCAGAGTAAGAAAATTATCATGTACCCTATATTATACAAACCCACCTGCTCACAATTACAAGCGTTAGGGGGGGAAATATGATGACGATGAAAAGAATAAAAATAAGGTCAGGAACTTAAAATTAACAACACTTTTATGAGATGATTTCACCATGTGAAATGCCCCATTCTCAAACTAAGTTACTCCCCGCTGGGGAGTTTCTCTTTCTTTTTCTTCCACTTTCCAATAAACCTTAGTATTGCCAACTCAGGAGGCTGAGGGTGGGGGAGAGGGAAGAAACATGTCCATTCTCTTGCAAGACTGGATATATCAAATTTTGATCTTACCAAGCCCAGGACTCCATTTTCACTTTGCAGATGAACAGTCATATTTGGACTGATAAAGTTGCTAGCCAGAAGTGGAATTCCAATCCCCAGATTAGCTAGGGAAAAAAGTTGTTAAGGTCCAGCATATGAAACAGAGAGAAATTATGCCATAAACTTTTTACATATATAAAGTCCTGAGCAGAGCCCACTTTAAAGGTACCTGATCTAAGTGTAGTCACTGAATGCATAGCCAATCACCCTCTGGGCACTATTTTAAAATTTTTCTAAAAATGAAAGTCTATAAATAATGACAGTTTTCCCAATGATTTAAAATGATTTCCCATCAAAATACCAAAGTGCTGGCTTTAGAAGACTAGTTCAGGGTTATTTTTTGCTATAAGATTAATTTATTTGGGGCCGGAGCGATAGCACAGCGAGTAGGGTGTTTGCCTTGCATGTGGTTGACCTGGGTTCGATTCCCCGGCATTCCATATGGTCCCCCGAGCACCACCGGAGTAAATACTGAGTGTAGAGCCAGGAGTAACCCCTGAGCATTGCCGGGTGTGACCCAAAAAAGAAAAAAAAAGATTAATTTATTTTCCTTAATGTGTTTAGAAACATTGGCGTATATAATATCGCTTAAGACTGATGTATAAACATGATTTGACATTAAATGTTTGTCTTAAAACATTTATTTCAAAACACCAGCAATAAACTAAAGATAATTTAATATTATAAAAAAGGTATTTTTTTAGTTAAAAAATCTTTCTGGACAATACCAAAAGCCCTAAGAGTGTATACATCTCTTTGGGACACATTGATGAACATTTATTGATAACTGAATGTTCTCTAGGATACAAAAGAATGGAGAGGAGGACGTGGTTAAGAGGCGAGAAAATACATTTGAGAACATATAAAAGTAATCACATTAAGGCACAAGAGTTCAATGAGAGCTCTGAATCTTCCTCCTTAAATCAGACCAGCCCTGATTTGTATTTAGTGATGTGGGTTCTTCTTCTCTTCCATGACCTGAAGAATGGTTTCAGGCTACTCCTGTCCCTGGAGCAAGCAGATGCCCTTGGGCTACACTAGCATGTGACAGGACTAATGGAGATGTTACTAGTGCTCACTGGAGCAAATCGATGAACAACGGGAAGACAGTGATACAGTGATACAGTTGGGTTCTTCTCAACACAAGTAAAACCAACGTGATCAGTAGGATGGTGGAACAGACTGCCAGGAACAACTGCCCATGCTGTTCCTCACACCACACATCACAGAGCTGCCTGGAATCGGTGCAAAGAATGATGGCAGTCATGCTTCTAGAACCTTCTCTCCTTGAGCTTCATGTACTGATTGGATACACTAGTCAACTGCATGTTTATCAGATAGTATTTTTATTTATGTCTATTATGTGGTTTATTGTTTGGTACACTGAAATGATAACATGAAAGCCTTACTGCTACTAAATAGTTTTTTTAATTCCAAGTACTCACTGAAATAAATTGTGTCTACCTATCTTCCTTTTAATATAAAGCAGAATTAGAATTATTCTGCAACTCGAGGTCTTTGAGAAGATCTCCCCAAGAGAAACAAAGTGGTGTTGAGAAATTTGAGCTCTTGGCCAGAGAGACAGCTCAGTGTTTAAGGCAAATGCTTTGCATGAGGCTGAATTCCTAGCACTACACTCTCGCGAGCACTGTTGGCTCAGCTCTGGAGGCCCTGGGCAATCACCAGCACCACAGAGCCCAAAACCTAACAGCATTCTTGAAGACCCTCCTATAGAGTCACCAGGAGAGAAGTGGCCTGGGCTTCTTGAGCATCACTTAGGAGGCCACGTGAAAACAGAAATATTTTGTCTTATGTTTCAATGATAGAAACATATCAATACAAATATCAGCATAGAGTGAAAGTAAATAGCACTGGTCATACCTAGCACTTTGGAAGCTTGTTTTGTGCAAATCATGTGCTCTGCCACTTGCCCCACTCTGGAAATCTAAAGCCCTCATCTGGGTAGTCCCTATTCCTAGAATCATTGGCCAAATTCAAAATTGTAGTGAAATCCATGGCATATTACAAACAAATAAAATTCTTCTTGCCATTTAATTTCAAGAAAGCAAACAACTGTATTTTATATATCTTGACATCTTTACAGGATATGCCACATTTTGTAAAAGAGAAAAACTTACAAGTTGTGGAAAATGTTAAAAGGTCCTAGAGAAGCATCGTATGCAGGTGATCAAATAATATAGGAGAAAGTGAGAAAAGCATCTGTGCCCAGTCCCAGAAGTATGAAGGATACCATACATGCCATCCTCAAATTCAAGAGCTGCCCTTTTGATGATACGCTCTCTGACATTTTCTCCAGATTCAACGGATTTGCTTTTCACATCTTCCTCTTCCGAACTGATAATCGCTTTAAAATAAACAGAAATAACAATTGATGAGTGTGATATACTTTGTATTTTAGCACTGTTGAAAGAGAAATTTTAACTGGAGGTGGGTGGGGGAGTGTTACCAAATACTTCTATGGGACAAATCTACAATTATATCACAGATTTTTTTTAAAGAATAACTTCAGTGACACTGATATCTGAAGACAGGAATCATTCTTTAGAAAGCTTTGTAAAAGAGGTCACAATTGTTTGAAAAGGAAGATAAACTTGTAATGTCTGTTTGAAGCGAATAATCCCTTTTTTACTGTCACACTGAACGCATAACAGCTACCCTTCAGATGCCTGCAAACAAATTCTTGTCAGGTGCCTAGGGATGAAACCAGAACAAAGGGAAAGGAAAGGACCTTGAATCTGTTTTTGCAGGGCTATCAGAATGTTTTTACCAGGTTCTGCTGCCGATTTCCTATTTCCACCTGCAGAGTCTAGACTGGTTACATCAACAGGGAGTCACAGAAATATCCAGAAACCAGCCACAAAATCATTTCCATTACTAAATCTCCCTGACACGGGCTGGTTCTGTCTGCAAATTTCCATTCTTTCTCTAGCATTAACATGAGATTCAGTCGGCAGAGAAACTTTGTTTGATGTCCAGAGTATAGAGGGTGCTTCTGATGCCTGGATAACACCAACAGTATGTCTATTCTGTGGGTAAGTCCTGGATACTTCTCAATCTTGTTACCAACTCTGATCATCCAGGGTTCTCACAGAAACTGGTTATGCCTGTTCTGGTACCCAATCCAGGCCACAATCTCAAATCCGACAACTTCCCAGAACTCAACAGAAATGATGCTCTTCCTACAAGCTACAAAAAGCAAAGCAACTACATGATAAATATTTCTGAATAAGCAAACATTATAATAGCAGCAGGAATAAAATTATCAAAGATTCATTAGTCTGCTCTTCCCTGAAGGACAGCCTATCAAAACCATGCCTCATAAATTAGCACAATGATAGAAGCCTGGAAGACACGGCCTAGAGAATCATATAGCTTGAGGTACATTCCTTGTGAACACAATACACTCTTATGCTGGGCAGTAAAGCCAACAACCATATCTCCACAACAGACATATAAAAGCACCTATTGCTAATATTCAAAGATTTCCCATTCAGCTCTGATTTCCTATTATCTAGAAGGGAGCAAGGGAACCATAATCTGATTTATTTTATTTATTTAGTAATTTATAAATTGCTCAAATTACATGAATGATGACAGAACTAAGTAATTTACTAAACTCTAATTATAAATTCTAGATATAATTATAAAGTATATATGAATATAAATAAGAAAATGCACCACATACATGATACTTTATAATCTGTAACTATAATGCTAAGTAAATTACCTCAATTCTTTTCTCATATTTCTCTCCCTTTATGAGGCGATGTACATAAATCTTAGGTATATGGATGTCTTCTGGAGCAAATGATCCAATATCCACAATTTCTTCAACCTAGGAATAGAGGACATTTAAAAAAAAGCAGTGAAAGTTCAAACTGAGTCTTTGTTTTTGATTTTTCTGTACCACACGTGGAGGAGCTCAGAGGACCACTTGGGGTGTTGAGGTTTAACCCAAGTTGGTGGAGTGTAAGGCAAGCTTCTTACTCACTGTCCTATCTCTCTGGCCCCCAAACTGCTTTTTTAAATGAAGTACTTATCTCTTCAGTCCTAATTCAGATTGTCTATTCGATGTACAAATACACAGAATATAGATATGAGTATACATGTATAATATAAATGTGGATGCACCACATACATGACACTTTTTAAGCCACAAAAAATGGGAGACTGAAGTGGAAGACAGATCTGAACATAAAATACAGAACATAAAGCTCCAAAACTAAGTCGTGCCCAAAACCGCCTCAGTTACAAACTTCTCGGGCGGTCTGTCAGGACAGCTGCTTGAACTGTCACAAATTGCAGCTCAACGAGGAGAAACTTGCAAGCACATTCCTCACGCCTGGATTTTCAGAAGTATTGGAAAATTTATCATAAGAAAAACAAAAATCTGTAACATCTGCTTGGTCAATTGAAGAGCTTTTTTTAAATGCAGACACAAATGCTATTTGTAACGTTTTAATTATTCCTGTGACTCCTTGGAGAGTGATAGACTCCCAATGGCTGAAATCTTTCTTAAAGACACACCATTAATTCCGATATAGGATTTTCAATAAGAAATATTAATTAAAAATGAATAATTCTGAGTATAATTAGAATTTAAAGTTATTTTCAAAGCAGAGGGCATTTTACAGCAACATAAAAAGCCCCAGGTGTGCTATTTTAGAAATTATTTAAAAAAATTATAACAACATAAAAACACACAAGAAGAATCTAGGAAAACTAAGGTCAACACTCAAAGGTTGAACATTTCAGTTCCAAGAAAATAATATCAGTAAGCACGCAGTTTAATAATGCCAGAGAGATAGTACTGTCGGTAGGGCACTTGCCTTGCATGTGGCCAACTGGTTTTGATTCCTGGCATCCCATATGGTCCCCCAAGTACTGCCAGGAGTGATTCCTGAGTGCAGAGCCAGGAGTAACCCCTGAGCATTGCAGCGTAGGCCCCAAAAGTTAAAAAAAAATAATAATGTCAAAAGCAAATAATTATTAAATGATTAATGGCTCACTTAACAATCAGGGAAATCTGAATTCAACTTGTCTCCTAAACTAATAACTCCATTCTTCAGAAGATTTTAAGGTTACGTAGCCCTCCTCACGCTATCCGCCCTCACAATATGAGACTCATGGTAGTTATTCTGTTCTACTTCCAAACAGGTGAAAAGAAGAGGACCTGGAAGGTAAAATCTAATCTATCTTCTCTCATATACTTAAGCATTTTATCTAAATCCAAGAGTGGCCGCTAAGTGTGTGGGAGTTACATCTGAAGCACTGGCTCAAGATGCATCCCTGCACTCAATTCGGCATAGAGAGGCATGCAGACTAACCCCCCCCCCCCCCCCCCCCCCCCCCCCCCCCCGCCCCCCCGAGACATAGAGAGGCATGCAGACCCTCCATCACTATATTCATCTCTGCCCCCAGCCCCTCCCCCGAATCACTGGCTCAAGATGCATCCCTGCACTCAATTCGGGACAGACGAGGTGAGGCATAGAGAGGCATGCAGACCCTCCATCACTATATTCATCTCTGCCCCCAGCCCCTCCAGCGGCCATCATATCTTGCCCAGCCCTCCCCGAATCTCTTAGGCGTTTCCTGCAGAAGCTGGTGACCAGGCTGCAGAGGAAATGAAGGCAGGTGAGTACTGCCGCGAGTCTTCTAACGGTTTTAACTTGGAGTCAGCACGACCCATTCACATCTTTACACGCTTCCTTTTTATTTCAAACCTTCAAGAGGTTCTTGACTTCACTTGTTGTTTTATTGGGTTTTCTTTGGGGGGGACATGGGGGTGGAGTGCGTCATACACACCTGACTGTGCTCAGGGCTTGCTCCTGGCTCTGAGCTCAGGAATCACTCCTGGCAGGGCTTAGAGAACCGTATGTGGCACCAAGGACAGAACCTGAGTCACTCCCTGGCAAGGTGAGTGCCTACCTACTAATATGGCTCTGACCCAAGGTTCTTGATTTTAAAATAAATAGCTTTCTTGGACGAGAGAGAGAGAGAGAGAGAGAGAGAGAGAGAGAGAGAGAGAGAGAGAGAGAGGAGAGAGAGAGAGAGAGAGAGAGGAGAGAGAGAGGAGAGAGAGTGTACAGGAGGCAAGACTCTGCTTGCATGCAGCTAACCCCAATTGCATGCCAGCACCACCAGATGTCATCCTGACCACAGAGTCAGGTAAGACCCTGAGCACCACCCGGTATGGCACAAATAATAAAAGACAATAAACAGAACAAAGGGAGGGGAGGCGAGAGAGAGAGGGGAGAAAGGAGAGGGAAGGGAGATTAATCTGTTATCTTGAAGATACATATACTTTTCATGAAAATTTTAAGCACTATATTGGTTAAAATAATAGTTGAAAACAACCTAAAAGGCCAATAATAGGATAGTAGTAGAATAGATATGATATCTATACTATTATGAATCACTATTATGTGCTCACAGTATTTAATGTCTTATTTAAAAGTGGGGAAAGGGGCTGGGGAGATAGTATGGCAGGAAGGGCACTCGCCTTGCCTTTGAAATAGGTGGCCAACACCATATACGAACCCCATGCACAGCCAGGAGTGATCCCTGAGCACAGAGCTAAGGATAAGCCTGGTGTGGTAAAAAAAAAAAGAATGAAAAGTTTTCATATAAATCTTTTCACGAAAATTTTTTTATATTATTATTACAAATAGGCTGTTTGGTGGAAGCAATTACTCAGTATCGGCTTAAGAAGGGAATGTATTCAAATACCAATAGTTATTACCACCGGTGTGATAGTACAAGTCATTTTGCTTTTCACTTTTATAAATCAAGGAGTGAATGTATACAAACATCATTAAAAAAATACAAAAAAAGTTTCCCAAACTACAAAATACATGCAGGTGGGGGGTTATGACGAATTTCTTCATTAGCTGAAGGGCATGTTGAAAAGCAAACACTCTAAGAAGGCTGGGATTTCTTTTGTTATTGTTGCTTTTTAGGTGCCACATTAGAGTTTATTTAAGAAAAAATAAACAGAAATTCATGCCTAATACATCAGTCCAGGTCAGGTTTAGTCATCCAATACCAGGGTTGCAAAAAGGATTGCCAATTTTCAGTTAATACAATTCTTTTTTTGATTCACTGAGAGATAATTTTAAGGCTGCAATTTCTACACCTAAAAAGCACTTAGAACATGCCTGTGCTTTTGCAAATCGACATGTAAGGTGTCCTGCAAGTCGAAAGATGTTCCCAGCGTCAGGCTGTCACGTCTCCTGCTGGTGTTGGTTACAGCAGCAGCTTCCTAACGCTCTGCCTGCCGCTGCCCTTCAGCAAGGTCAAGAAACATAACGGAAAAATGGAAGAAAGGGGAACTTTCTCACTGACACCAGAAATGGTCATGGTAACCAATCACTATTTTTTTTTCTAGATCTAAAGAAATTTTCATTAAAAACCACTCAACGAAGACGAAGTTTCTTATCCGAGGCCAATTACATCACAACTTTCACAACAAACAGAGTGAAGGAATCTATCAGAGGGAAACAATTCTGATGAAAACAGTCTGGTCAAACATAATCAGTTGCATGCTTTGTCACCCTGATGTGAATGATTTTCATATTGATGAAAGAGCACGGGCAGCATTTGTCAAAACAATATCAACACTCAACAGTACTGAAAACGTCTATACAGAAATCAAAGCTTTCTCTGAGTTGGTTAGGGGAGTTAGTGGCAAAGGAAGAAAATATTTGAAGTACAAAACCCAAAGAAGAAAACATATGTTATCAGACAATCTGTGAAAAGAGTTGAAAAAATATGAGACTGACGAGGCAGAACTATCTAAACGTCGAACTGAAGCAACTGAAGGATTCTGGATCAGTTTTCTGTGATTTTGAAAAAGAATAGTATAAAGGAACCAATTTGAAAACAAAAATCTAGTGAGATCAGGCAATATCCAGAGTCAAGGAAGTCTAAAAAGAAAAAAGACAAACAGAACGAGCTTGTTAAGGAAAAAGTAAGAATGAGAGCTCATGAGTGCACTCACAGTCAGCAGAAATGCACTCCTGGAATCAGAAGTGGGAAACAAGAGAAAAAGAACGAAGAAAACGCCTCCATGCAAAGCAGCAGACATAATTAAGTGTCCTCAGACAAAATCAAGATGGCGAAATGTAGCTAAGATCCATCCAGACTTCTCCCTGGCACTACGCGAAAATCTTAGGCACACCATCTGGTACATGGAGCGATGCAGACGCTTGAGGTTTCTCTAATTAGTACTTGTCTCCAGTCATTAGCAGGAAAGCAGAGGATAGAAAATGTTAATTATTATTGATCTGAACTTTATTTTCAAAGGTTGCTTTCTCTGCCATGCATTCATCCTACTTCATAATTCAAAAAATTTCTATTTTAAAGCTCAGAGGAGAAGATGGATTTTCCCAGCGTGACAATGATTTTCTTATGTTTACTTGGCAATATTATTTATGCATCAGGTCATGGAACAGAGATACTGGAAATACATTTTTTGGCTTTTGTTTTAGTGAAAAACTTAATCTATTAGAGCAGCACAAACAGATCAACCTTAAAGACTGTCCGTGGAAAAGGCCGCACACCTTGTTACCTATAAACCTGTACAGCTGTACACTTGATACCTACAGACCAGCACACTTGATACCTATACACCGCACACCTAGACACTTGACAGCTTCACCCCTGGGTGCCTGAACTCCCTCTGTACACCTATATACCTGACGTCTGTACACCTGATACCTAGAAACGTGCACATCTATACACCTGACACCCGCACTCCTATACACATTAGTAAACCCGATACTATATGCCTTCAAACCTGTACACCCTGCACGACATACACTATACACTTCCACACCTTTACAACTGCACTGGTATCCCTGCACATCTCTCCACACATCACACCTGTACACATGTACATTTGTACAACTGGCATTTGTACACCTGGACACCGGATACCTGCACACTTGTGCACCTATATACCTGCACATCTGTACACCTTCACACCTGTACGCCTCCACACTTACACTCCTCACACTGGTACATCTGACACCCATAAACCCGACACCTGTTACATCTGCACATTTGTATGCTGGACAGCTAGACACCCACACACCTATTATACCTACATGCCTGTATGCCTGCACATCTGTGTTCCCGCACACCTCTACACCTGACCTCCATATACCTACCCTGCACACACACACAGTCTTGCACTCCACACAGCACTGTGGGACGCTGTGGTGCTACCATGAGAAGCACATGCGGGATCTTTCATAAATCATTTTCACTTTCAAATACGTTTTAGGATGAACTTTTATTTGCTAAGAAATAAAGAAGCAGACAATAAGAAGCTACTTCACTTGTCACTTGTCTTCCCGTTCATCATCGATTTGTTCAAGCGGGCACCAGTAACATCTTCATATGTCCTGTCATATGCTAGTGTAGCCCAAGGGCATCTGCTCGCTCTAGGAACACACAGAGCCTCAAACCATTCCCTCAGGTCATGAGAATGAGGTCTATAATTGTTACTGGTATTTGGCATGTCAAAATACGACATGGGTAGCTTGTCAGGCTCTGCCCTGCAGGTGGGATACTCTTTAAAATTCGGGGATACTCTTGTAGTCACTCTAATCTTGAGCATTTACAGAATGTGTAGAATAATAAAAAAAATAAAACATCCCAAATTAGCACACACCTTGGTTGATCAGATCCTCAACCTGCTTGATTGGATCCCATGCCTATATACATCTTGCAATAACCAATATAAAAACAAGCTACCAAGTGTCAGCTTTCTGTGTAAGAAAAATATGCAATTACCTGGGAAACCACAGACGAAGCAGGAAAAATGTGTAAATAATTGTATTCTGAAGCATGAGCCCCATGAGTACATAGGGTAGGGTGTCTGCCTTGTATCTGGATGACCGGGTTCAATCCCTGGTATCCCATATGGTCCCCCTGAGCATTGCCAGGAGTAATTCCTGAGTGCAGAGCAAGGAGTAAAACCTAAGCATCGCTGGGTGTGACCCCCAAAGCTAAAAAAAAAATGTATTTAAAGTGAATTTAAAAGAAGGAAATAAACAAAGAACATCATATGAATGAACACATAATCAGTATGCTCATCAAACTAAAGACAAAAATGGCTCAGATGCCTCCATTTTGTCGAGCCCGTGGCCCCGCCCAGGAGCTTCCCGGGGCCACCAGCCATAGCATGAAGAGCCTCACAAGCGGCTGGGGAAGCTAGAACTTGGCTCGCCCCCGGACCCAGCTGACTATGGGGCCCCCAGGAGGACAGATGGGTTTTGGAGTGGGCCCATCACCTCTGAGAGGGTCCCGAAAGCAGCTGGATGAGACTCGCCCACCACACTACCCACCACCTTCACTGTCCAGACGCTGGGAAATGCCTCACGACCAGATTAACAGAGCAAAACCAGTTCAAGCCCAGGTCGGTGCGGCAAGCGGCCAGCGGTCCATTAAAATAGTGGAAACAGTAATGTCCTTTAATGCACTGCATTCCACGATGTGCAGTAAAGTTTGGCAGGAGGGAGAGATAAAGAGGAGAGAAATGATGTACAGAACCCGCCAAGTAGTTGAGGTGTGGGAGGGGGAGGGAGGTGGGAATATTGGTGATGGGAGATGGGTTTGGGTGTAGGGATGGGTATTGGAAAACTGTGGAACCAAAACTCTACATGAGCATCTTTCAATTGTATGTTTAAAATGGTGTAACAAAATTTGGGGGGGAAAATATAAAATTAAATTAAATAAAAATAAAAAAAAAATAAATATAAATAAAAAATAAAAAAAGGCTCAGATGACATCTTTGGTAGAAAAAAAAAAATTGGCTCAGAAGAAGATCCTCTCATGATGGTGACTGTGTAAAGAATATCTCCTGTTCACTGTATTCTCCTGATGAATTCTACAGTGCTCTATGACAACTTCCATCTTTCATAATGAAACCATAAGACAAACTGTGACTCCGCACTTCTCATCAGTAAAGAGACTTCTCAGTAAAGTAGAAGTGATGGAAGCCTTGAAAGAAGGTGACAGTGTGAAATTGGAATTAGTAATAGAAGAGGATTTGGACCCCTGAGATGCACAGAAATGCATCTTGCCCTTTGAAGAAAGACATGTTTCAGAAAGATGAGCGAAAAAAGATGAGGAGAATCAAATGATCAAGATCTCCCAAGTGACAAATGGACTTATGAGACTCTGCGCATGCCCATCTGACAGTATAGAACTCGATGGTCTTGACGATGAGAAAGAGAACGACATGTAAGGAAATTAGTACAGTAAGTATGAAACATACTAAGAAGCCAACTCCGATTCTCTAAATGAACTCTAGGCTTCCAGGCTGTCAGGCCCACATAAATTGTAATCCAGAATTCTTAACACCATCACAGATTTATAGTCAGTGAAAAACAGTGGGACATCAGCAGATAGAAAAAAAGAAAACAGCGACTTCCGGTCAACCCAACTACACAGTGGATTACTAAAGACGATCTGTAAGGTTATAGGAAATAATGACAGAGATTTATCAGCCTAAGTCTTACCCCCCAAATCAGGCCTTGACAAACGCCAAAAGAGCATTTAACTTGAAGACTGGGCAAGCACCTTGGTAGATCAAAAGAAAAGCAGATGGGCACGGTAGGAAATATGACTTGGATTCATTCTCTTTCAAAATCAACAAATCTAGTAAATGCACAGTGGACACACCAGGGGCGCCTGTTGTGCTCAGATGTAGGTACTTCACATCTGATAAGCTGACGAGGCCTTCAAAGTCAGTGATCCTGTGGTTTGTAACTTGGGGTGAACATACACCTCTTTCAGAATCACATAAAACTCTCCCTCTTCTCCTCTCCCTCCCCATCTTCCTTTTGCCCTTCTCCTTCTCCCTCTCTCTAAAAAGCTTTTAGGGATTTTAGGGAACTGATCCAGAAACATACCTATCTCCCATTCTCCAATTCAGCCAGACCCCAGATAAATGACCTCCTGCTCTGTTGATCTGATGTCACAGGTCTTGTCCTCTTCAACAAATTTATCAAGGACTTAAATGAAGAGAACCAACCTATGCCAGGCTTGTTACGTTTGGGTACAACAGGCCATTCTGACCAGATACATTCCTTCCTTCCTGTCTCTGC
The DNA here is from genome assembly GCA_021461705.1 of Cryptotis parvus. NCBI lineage: Eukaryota > Metazoa > Chordata > Mammalia > Eulipotyphla > Soricidae > Cryptotis > Cryptotis parvus. Next base: position 148,631 of record JAJIBD010005589.1, on the reverse strand, counting down.
CAAAGGGACAATTTCAGGTTCATAGTCTCTACGTATTTACCAAAATCTGGAGTAAGAAATATAATGTCTCAGGATTGCAACCATTCTTGAAGTTCCAGAACAGCACACCCTGGCGCAAAACACTATCTCAAACCATAGTTACATAGGAAGTTTCTCATTCTGGAAATTAATTGAGCTCTTTCTTGCAATTACAAAACACGGTCTAAAATAAAACTGTCAAGTTGTAGTAGCAAGAATGGTTGTATTTCACCTGACCAAATTACTTTCCATTACATTTTATATATTTATATATGTATATATACATATATATGTAAACACACATATACATATACACACATATATAAAAACTCTCTCAGAGGGGTGGGTAGAATATTTGTGGTAATTAAAACTAGATGCCATTGGGCTACATTGGCACGTGATAGGGTCCAATGGAAATGTTACTGGCGCCCGCTCGAGCAAATCGATGAATAACAGGATTCAAGTGATCAAGTGATATAAAAACTGCTATATAAATGAGTACTTCAATTTTCTTTTGTTATCTTGTGGTTCACTCACACTTGTTCTTAGAGTGCAATTTTCAGTCTAATCCTGGCTCCATTTTACAACCCTACCACTGCTTTTCCTTCTCCTTATAATTCTATTTGTCATGGATGTTATTTAGTTATTTTCTGTGTCTTTATATAAACTCTGGAACAAATGCGTAAAAATTATATAGTACACTTATCCGACTGGTGAATGATACAAGATCAGAAAGAATAAATGATAGACTGGAGATAAGAGATCGGTCGGGTGCGATTAAGAAAACATGGGAAAATATTAATTAAATAAAATTCAGTAGGGGTCAATGTTAGCACTGACCTGGTTTATTCTTTCTATCTATCTAACTATCTCAAAGGAAACAGGTTGAGCTAATCACCAGCACCAAGTCTATAACGTGAGAGCTATCTCCAAAATGCCCAAACAACCTGAGTGCAGGGATCCAGTCAATCGGTCCTGTCAAATCTCAGACCTGATGAAAATTACCTTCACTTCCTGTCCCTCATTACGAATAGAAACAGCCCTTCCTGCCTTTAATGCCTCATTTTAAATGATAGGATGTGAAAAAAAAAATGAATGAAGCGGTGAAAGAAAAGCTTTACCTAACGTCATAAAATATACAAAACCCGTGACTAGTAACAAAAATCAAAAGGACATATTCATGAAGAAAATAAAGTGATAAAGCAGCAGGTAGGGCATTTGCCTTGCACGTGGCTGACCTGGGTTCCATCCCCAGCTTCCCATATGGTCCCCCAAGCACCAACAGGAGTGATCCCTGAGCTTAGAGCTAGGAATAACCCTGAGAATAGTCGGGTATGGCCCCAAAACAAGACAAACAAACATAAAAATGTTGGACTACTACCTCAGGGATTCTTCTCCCAATGAGTTCTACGATGTGGGAAGCTTTTAATAAATTAAAAGTCATTCATGGCAATGGTTATTTTCATTTCCACCTGTTTGTGTCTAGTCTAAACATTCTATCTAGCCCTTGATCACTTCACTTGATCACTTGAATCCTGTTATTCATCGATTTTCTCGAGCGGGCGCCAGTAACATTTCCATTGGACCCTATCACGTGCCAATGTAGCCCAATGGCATCTGGTTGATTCAGGAACATGAAGAGCCTCAAACTGTTCCTTCAGGGTCTTGACAAGGAAGTCTGACCATCTTGTAGGTGGGCAGCCACGTGATCTTTTGACATCCCGTGGGCTAGCCCATGCTGGCATTTTGATAACTTTTTTTTGACCAAAAAAAATGCTTTCACTAAATGTACTGTTTAATGGATACTTGGGCAGTATTATGGACATACCTAATTTATTTTTCCTATCTCTTCTATGAGGAACTTTGATTTGGTTTAGAAAATCCAGAGAAGTAATTAAAATTCCTTTACCCAAAGGGAATTAAAAATACTTCTAACACATTCATTCAAAGCACTAGTCTTATCTATAAAAATAAGGGAAAAAAACACTGCACCATTATCATTTATTCCCAAAGAAAGCAGGGTGGCATGTTATAATTAACAGAAACAAACAAAGAACATTTTTCAACAAAGCTACTTTATGGAGAAACAATCAGAGAAAGGTGATTGAAAAAATATCAGTGGCGCCAAATAAAACTTTAAAAGCTTGCTCTTTGAGACTCTCTCCTTTGCTTTGAGGCTATTAATCATCCTTGGAGCATTTTATAATTACACAAGGACACACCACTTAACACACAAACTGTTAGGACAAATGGGTTAAAATCCAGCATTTCTAAAACACACTTGGTGGCTATTTAATCCATAGAGATTGTAACTTGAACTCAGCATGTGAATGACTCAGTAATTCCTAATTTTAAAATATTTTAGCAAATGCAGGGGAATAAGAGCTTTCTTTTCATTTCATAAATTAAAAATTCTCCATATGTTTTCATTTTTATGAAGCAGTACGTAAACTAAGTGGAATCCTATCTTTTTCATTATAAAAATTAAAAAGGCCAAGTCTGTTGTTTCTGATTTAGCTTAAGAAAGGTAGACATAAAAATGCAAAAAGTAAATTGGCTTCAAAACAAAATACCCTTTCTCCTCTCTAAGCTTCATTTCCTGAACAAAATCTTAAATCCTAAAGCAATTCAAATATATTCATTCCATACTTGGTATGATTTCAGCATTAAGATTAAACTCCCCTTCCCTTAGCACAAACAGGGAAGTCACACTATCAGTTAGAGGGCTGGCGTTACTCAGTTCCAATGTTTTTACCGACAAGCGGAATTTCAGCCACTACCCCTCATGAAGGAACGCTGGCCTAGCTCCATCTTGGAAGCTCTCATTGCCAAAGGTGACAGAAACCTCTGTAAGAAAGCTACTCGGGGGCATGGTAAATTCAGGGGCTAAAGGCGCTTCCCCTGCACACCATTTACCCTGGTTCATTTGAGACGGGCACACCATGTGGTTCCCCAATCTCTGCCATGAGTTAGCCCTAAATGTAGGGCCAAGACTATGCCTGGATGTGCCTACTGGGTGTGCCCTGACCTCCCCCCCAGAAAAAAAAAAAGAAAATTAATGGAGGTTCTGATTTTTTAAATGTCTTCCTGGAGAATATGAAAACAATGATTTTGGAGGCCAAGTGAATGGTCCACATGCTAGGCATATGCTCCATCTGGGTTAGAGTCCCACACCACAGGGCCCAAGAGCATGGCTGAATAGAGCCCTGGAGGCCCACCAGCACTGCCAAGGTGGTGAGGGTCCCCAGCATCAAAGGACCTGAGGAGCAACTTCACATTCCCAGGTATTTGGATGGAATCAATGGACCAAATGGCAATCATCCATGCCCCCATTCCATGTGCCACATAACCACTGGGTCTCCTGAGGGTGGGAGGTGAAGGAGAGGGTAGAAGGGAGGGAGGAAGGGAGGGAATGAGGGGCGGGAGGGGAGGGAGGGAGAGGGAGGAGAGGGAGGGAGGAGGAGGGGGGAGGGAGAGAGGGAGAAGAGAGGGAAGAGGGAAGGAGGGAAGGAGAAGGGAGGAAGGAAGGAGGGAGGGAGGAGGAAGGAGGGAGGAAGGAGGAAGGAGGGAGGAAGGAAGGAGGGAGGGAGGGGAGGAAGGAAGGAAGGAGGGAAGGAAGGAAGGAAGGAAGGAAGGAAAGAAGGAGGGAGGGAGGGAAGGAATAAGGGAAGGAGGGAGGGAAGGAAGGAGGGAAGGAGGGAGGAGGGAGGGAAGGAAGGAAGGAAGGGAAGGTGAGAGGGAAGGAGGGAAGGAAGGAGGGAAGAAAGGAAGGAGGAAGGAAGGAAGGAAAAGAAGGAAGGAAAGGAAGGAAGGAAGGAAGGAAGGAAGGAAGGAAGGAAGGAAGGAAGGAAGGAAGGAAGGAAGGAAGGAAGGAAGGAAGGAAGGAAGGAAGGAAGGAAGGAAGGAAGGAAGGAAAGGAAGGAAGGAAGGAAGGAAGGAAGGAAGGAAGGAAGGAAGGAAGGAAGGAAGGAAAAGAAGGAAGAAAGAAAAGGGAGGGAAACAAGAATTTTTAATTGGGGGGGTGAATATTATTCCCAATAGTCAAACACAGAATCAATCTAAATGTCCATCAACAGATGACTGATAAAGAGGCCATGATCCAAATCTCAAAGGAATACTACTTTGCCCTTAAACAGGAGGTAAGTGTGCCATGTGGAACTTGCGTTGATTATACTAAATGAAATAACGAAGGAAAAATAAAATGACCAGTACTTCTACTCATACATGGAACATGAATGAACCTTATCGGCTGTAACAAAACTAAGCCCTAGGCCCTGTGAAAACTTCGGTGGTTGAGCTGCTATTTGTGAAAGTTAAGCAGCTGTACTGCCAAATCATTGAAGAAATTTGTAAGTGAGGCTGTTTTAGGCCTAGACTAAGTTCTCAAGCTTTATATCCGGTATTTTATGTTCCGATACATGAAATCAAAGTTGATTCCTTTGTTTGACTTCAAAAGTGCCATGTACACTGGTGAAGGGATGGGTGCTGGAACACTGTACGGCACAGACCCAATTATGAACATCCTTGTAATTGTTTATCTCACATGGTATAATAAAACTATTTTAAAAAAGGGCCATGTAGCTGGTGCATTCATATCTATTCCACATACACACGTACTGAGGGAAATAGAGGAAAATGGCTTTGTACAGGGGGCTACTGGCTCTGTGCTCAGCAGTGACATCTGATGGTGCTCAGGTGTGATTTGTCGTGCCAGGGATTTAGACTGGAGTCAGCTGTATACAAGGCAGGTGTCTTAACTCCCGTTCTCTCTCTGGTCCTATTGGTTATTTTGTTCTTTTGTTTGTCTTTTGTAAATCAGGCTAAATGCCTGATTTGCAAAGCTGTTGATGTTTCAGGAACACTGTTGGTCACAGTGTCCTAATTCCAGGTCTACACCGATGTCAGCATCACTTTCCCTGCATTGATGACCCAAGATTCTCTCCCTCTCCCTAACCTGCCCCTTTAGCAAACTAGGTGGCAGAATGGCGCTGGAAATTGGGTAGCTGATAAGGCAAACCCTACACTAACAGACGGGAAACAAAACCCCTGAAATTCTATATTGTAAGCCAATGAGATTCAACAACAAAAAAAAAAACGTTTTAACTCAATGTCTTTTGGGCATAGAAAGCCCCTCCCTGAAGTATTGCTGTATTTGAAAAGCAGAGACTGCGAATGAAGAAAAGAGTCTGATCTTTTAGAGATGTCTTCTGTGAGGTCACCATCTTCCATCAGGGGAAAAGTGCTCTGTCTGGGAGAAAATGGGAATTCGGTGGTGGCACTGACTTGTGAGAGCAATTTTCTTCTACGTCATTCCAATGCCATGTACTATGTGAACTCCCATATTTGAGATATAAGGAAGAGAATAACTATGATAGAGTCATAGTTCAGGGTTAGAGTTAGAAAATGAAGGCTGGAACACTGAAAAATGGGTGCTGGAACATGGTGATATCACTGGAAAATGATATCGTCTTTCTAGTGACGATATCATCTAGAGCAGTAGTTCTGATATGGGCCACCATAAAATCATTTTATCTTTTAAAATGCAAAAGCTAATATTTAAGTGATTTCTAATATTGTCTGTGTGTCTCTGTGTCTGTGTCTGTGTGTGTGTCTCTGTGTCTGTGTGTGTCTCTGTGTGTGTGTGTGTGTGTGTGTGTGTGTGTGTGTTGATGCCATACATACCCAGCTGTGCTCAGAGCTCTTCCTGGTTCTGTTCTATGCTCAGAGATCACTCCTAGCGATACTCAGGGATCATGTGCAGTTCTGGGAATTAAACTCAGGTTGGTTACACACCAGGCAAATGCTTTATCTGCTAGACTATCTCTCAGACCCAATACCTACTATTCTTTCCAGTCCTTGCAAGTTGTAAAAATCTACATTTGTTCCTGGATATTCTATAACGAGACCCGAAAGCACACATTAAAGTATCATTCTATTCATTCTAGGTGGTTGAACACTCTAAATTAACCAACTGCTGGGGCAGTTTGTTATCAACAATATGCAACTAATCCCACGGCACCTAGTACATCACAGTACCTTTGTGTACCGGAGAATTTGTTTTGCCAATTCTCTCCTGACTAACCAAAATGGTGCATTTCCAAGGCCAGTTTATCTGCCACCGATTTATAACCCTTTGCTTATCTAGTTAACTACCATATGGCTTGTTCTGCTTTAGCTGAGTAATAAAAGCCAATTCAATGAGACATGCTGTCTATTCCAGCCTGCATTAAAAGGCACACCCTGAGATAAAAGAGCCCAGAGAAGTCAGAGGAAGCTAGTCACAATAATAAGGAAGGGAAGTACAGAACAGCTGGAGGCCGATTATCAAATCTCTCTATGCATGGACTGACGAAGTGCTCAGATAAAATACATTAAAAAAAAAAGCCGTCACAAAGAGTCACTGAGCAGAAAGGCACTTTTTTTCCTTTCTTAGACCATGGTAAGAAAATTATACCAATCAGGTGAAATGGGCAGTACAATTCCAAGCCTGAAAAGTTCTGTTTATCCTTTCAAACTGCTGATCTCAGTGACTCTGACAGCATTCAACAAGCAGCTAATATGTGCCACATCATGCCAGGTGCTGAGAATACAAATCTGAGCGTGACAAGGCCTCAGAAGGTGTTCATAGTCTAAAAGGAGAACTGAGGCAAAGAGTCAATCACAAGGTAACATAATAATCAATGCACCTCAGAAAAACAGATGACAGCTGCACTCAGAAGGTAGAAAACGCACCGTGAAAAGCAAGGCAGATTTTCACTCTCCGGATACTGCAGCACATCAGAACCTGCCTGGGAGAGAGGCTAATCTCAAGACCAGATTAACAGAGTAGCCGAAGTTAGAGCCCAGGTAGGGGCACCCAGAAGTGGAAGTCACCAGGCATTCCAGAGCCCGTGGCCCTGCCCAGGAACTGCCCCAGGACGACCAGCCATAGCATGCAGAGCCTCAGACGCAACGGGGGAGAGCTGGCACTCAGCTCTCCCCTAGCTCAGCTGACCATGAGGCTCCCTAAGTCCATAAAACTAGTGGAACCAATCATGTCCTAGAATATACTACATTCCACGATGTGTAGGAAAGGTAGACAGGAGGGAGAGATAGAGAGAAAGAGAGAAAGGAGATACAGAACGCACCATGGAGGTGGGCTGGGAGAGGGGGGAGGGAAGAGGGGATATTGGTGACGGGAGATGTGCACAGGTGGAGGGATGGGTGTTGAAACACTGTAGAACCAAAACTCAAGCATGGGCATCTTGTAACTGTATGTCTAAAGGTGGTGTAATAAAATAATAATAAAAAATGAAAAAAAAAAAGCAAGGCAGAAAGAGAATTCTGGAAACAGCAGGCAAAAGCCCGGTGTCAGGGAAGGCCTGTATCCAGGGAGAATGCAGAGAAATGTTTTCTGTTTAGTATGCACAGGAATAGGGAAAATGAAGTTCCACGGTTTTATTTCATAGAATGAAGATCTTAGTTTTTAGAAAAATCTATTAAAAGAAAAGCAATGACTAACCTAAACAACAAAAAAAAAAAGTATTATTTCTTCCAGACATCAAAAAATAAGAAAGTTCCCCATAACTACTGTTGTTAGGGCAGTTTCTTTTGATCACCGTGGCTTCTGTCCAGAAAGAAACTTTTAACACCTTGGCAATTACATTCTCTTACTTTCATTAATTTTTGGTTGTGCACCTGGATTTTCCAAAGGCCTAGTAAAAGGCCATTAGAAAATTTGAATATATTCTAATTTTAGGAGGCTGCCATATGGTGCATGCTCAAACTATAATAATGATACAGACAGGAATACATTTATAAGAAATACATACATAGGAAATACAACCAGTAACACTAAAGGGGTCAATGAGTAATGTTTATCACTTCACCTCTTACACACTTTCTACTTAAACCAATTATGTCAGCCATGGCTTTAAAATGCTTTCTGTTTTTAGCTATGTGCTTGAACCACAAAGATTGGAGATAACTTTTTTCTTCAAAAAAGCTAATTTTCAAAATGAAATGATCTTGCATAAGCCCTAATTATCACTTCAATATTTGTAGACTAGATCTATATTTGAGGAGGGAAAAAAATAACATTTTTAACAAGGTCTTCAACAAGAATGAGGAAAGCCACTATTATTTTAATGAGTGACTTTAGTAGTCACAAATGATATTCTTAACACCAACACGGAATAAATCAATAAGTAGGCCAAACACTGTTAGTGAAACTAAAGGAGGAAACAAAATTATTTAATGCACTCTTGTTTTTTTGAGGGTCACGCCCAGCAATGCTCAGGGCTTACTCCTAGCTCCGTGCTCAGGGATCACTCCTGGAGAAGTTCGGTGTCCTGAATGCCTGCCCACTGACCCGTAAGTTCCCTTCTCTTTTATCAACAGAATCTGTGTCCTCATTTGCCTGGCAATGATATTCTGGGATGTAATGACCAAAAGTTTTGAGCCAGTGAGCTGTCTCCAGACAGTGAGTTCACAGAGCGCCTGACTCACACCTTATTTTTGGAACAGGTTCTATGGGCACAGCGACTATCCACAGTTATTATCTGAGGTCTTAGCCCATCTTCCTGTCCATAACTGGATCCCTCACTGCATAGCAAGGTACTTTTCCTTCTCTAGTCTTATAGCTATAGCCAATCAAATTCTGGTCCAGGAACCAGCAGTTCAGAAGATCTCCCGATAGGGGCATCTTTTAAATCTGAAGAAGCGCAGCTCCAAAGCCCAGAGGCCGGTCACAGTCCTGCCCTTCTTCCTCTTCTGCCCTATATACAGTTCCTAATCTAAGCAGGCAGCCCAGGATACCTGAGGATGCAATAATGAAGATGTTCCTGTGAAAATAATGTGACCTCAAACTATAATGAGTTAAGTATTGATCCATTTTTTAATGAAAAGATTGTTGTAATGAGTTTGCTAAAGGGGCAGGTTAGGGAGAGGGAGAGAATCTTGGGTCATCAATGCCGGGAAAGTGATTCTGACATCGGTGTAGACCTGGAATTAGGACACTGTGACCAACAGTGTTCCTGAAACATCAGCAGCTTTGCAAATCAGGTATTTAGCCTGATTTACAAAAAGACAAACAAAAGAACAAAATAACCAATAGGGCCAGAGAGAGAGACGGGAGTTAAGACACCTGCTTTGTATACAGCTGACGCCAGTCTAAATTCCTGGCACGACAAATCATACCTGAGCACCATCAGATGTCACTGCTGAGCACAGAGCCAGTAGCCCCCTGTACAAAGCCAGGTATGGCCCCGGCCCCACACCCCAAAAATTTTGAAATGACAATAATGATAATACAACTCATACAATCACTAAATTAATAGAAGTAGTCAATATGTATTCAACTTCCCTGTCATCACAGATAAGTAATTTTAAATGAGAGGACAGAATTTTCCACCCTAGCAAACTCGGGGAAAAAAAATCTAAGTATGAGTCAGGTGAAGAATGGTTCAAAACTGTATATATCACTCTAGAATTCTAATTGAAATTACTCATTCCTAGGAAATAAATGATCAACAGTTATCAAATGTTTATAAAAATGTTGATGCATATACCCAAAAAGATCCAGCCACTTCTAGAAATATCATCAAGGGAAATCACCAGATGCACAGAAATAAAGCTTCTAAGTTGGTTTCTAAGTTAAGTAGGACTGTCTACTCTTCACTTTAAGCTGGGCGAAAACATTCTAATTTCCCAGGAGTAATGGCTCTCATTTTAGAGTTCTAAGGAAATTCATCTAAGCCTTATGATGTTAGCATTACTGTATAATTTTTAATTTTGTATTTATAGAAGTATTAGCATCCTGGAGATCTAGTTAGTTCACTGAAAAATTCAATTAGCTGGAAGACTATGATACATCCAATGAAGAAACAGCCAACTGAAAGCAAATGGAGCTTAAAATACACACACCATCCCAACATGTAAGGCTCTTTGCCATCTTCACATAAGCTATGGAAACAGGTAGAAATATTAACTCTTCTGACAGGCCTCTTTACTGTAAAGTCTTTTCTTATCTCTATTTCTTCCTTTTTGTAACATCAGGGTAGTAAAATGGATCTCTCTGGATTATTATAATGGATGACAAAGAGGTTTGCCTATAAATGTGTGGTATAAACAGCATTTGTAGCTGTTCTGTGTTCATTATCATTGGGCAATAGGGCTAAAATTGCCCAATTATTCATATTGGGCACCTTCACCTCATATTGCCACTGTTAATATTTCAGTGATGAAATCTACAGCTCTCTCTGGGGCCCACCTTAGTTGCATTCGGTTCTCTTGGACCCCTTAGACCTTGGACCCTCTGGCCTTCCCTTATGCCCCCCAATTCTTTTTGCCTAGTTCCTTATATAACCTACTTCTCATAAATCCTCAAATAAAATGCCATTTTTGGGGGCAGAGCAATAGTAGAGAAAGTAGGGCATTTTTGTTACATATATGCAATCCATCCCCATCACCCCATATGGTCCACAGCATCACCAGGAGTGATCCCTGAGCAGAGTCAAGAATAAGCCCTGAGCACTGCCTGGTGAGGCCTCAAAAGAAAAAATAAATACCTACCACTTTGTAAAATTACAAATATATAGCAATAAAGACGAAAAAATTAATGAACACTTTTTGGGGAACAAACAAGTATACAAGCATTGGGGAAATTCTGCAAATAATATAACAGCTAACTCACTTACTTTTTTTTATAACAGGAGTTGCTGTATAGAACTGACTTTAAAATTCTATTTGCTACTTCCTCTATTTCTAAAGGTTGAATTTCACTTGTTAGATGCCAGCTCTCAAAATGAATGAGCTTTGTAGATTCCTCAAACTGGGAGAAACTTAAATTACACCAAAACTTTCTAACGCAGTAGGCTTAATCCTGCAGCTTTTTATAGTCAACCTGTATTAATCTGCATTTGGAAATGAGTTTTCTTCCATGTGTTTTGTTTGTGCCAGCAAAGCTTTCCCAAATATAAAATAAAATTCTAAACTGAGAAGAAAAAAAAAAAACCTTTTCAAAATACAAGGTAAAACTTGAGACATTTCCACCACTTATTAAGGAAACTAAAAGAACTCCTTTTCCTTCTCTGTTTCTGAGGCACCGGGAATTGAACCAGGCCTCCATCCGCACAATTTGCAGTCTACAACTGAGCCACCTTCCTGGCCCCCAAATACCTTTTTTAAGCGAATAAGTTGTCTCCTTGTCACAGGAAGCAGAAAGGCAGAGATTCCCACATTCTTGTGGAGTTTCCCTCCTAGGAAATCTGGATTAAAATTCCCTTCAAAGCAACAAAATGTCGACGCAACTACAGAAACACCAGACGAACATTAAATTTTAGAAGTTGAATCAGAACTATATTCTTGGATTTGAGTGCTCTTGGGCTTTTGGGTCTCACTCTTTCATTTTTTTTGGTTTTCAGCCACAATTCCCAGCTGTGCTCAGAACTGACTCCTGGCTCTGCGCTAAGGAATCACTCTCGGCAGGGCTCAGAGAATCAAATGTGCTACCAGGAATGGAACCCAGGTCAGCAGCTTGCAAAGCAAGTGACCTACCCGCTGTACTGTGGCTCCAGCCCTGGCCTTAGTTAATGTACAAAATAAATCACATTGTAGAAAACCATGACTCTCTTAGTATTCAAATCATCTTTGGTTTTTTTCTAATTTCATTTTTTCTCCAAAATGAACCAATGTTTCAAACCCTTTCACCTAAAAACAAACAACCCACTTTTCACAAGTCGTAAAACTTCAATAAAGCAAAGCCTGCTGAGAAACAAACACACCTGCAGACTAATTTATTTACGTGACAGTGCGCGCCAGCCTGAGGAAATATGGAGAAGGTTTACTCGGGGCTCATTCCCTCTGATGTGCGAGTGAAGTGCCTATGGCTGAACATTAACCACCAAAGAATATCCCAGGTCATCTGCATTCATTTTATTTCTCCTGTACCCAGATTACAGTTTTTTAAATATTATGTATTTGAAACATTATTTTCAGTCAAGATGGATACATAGGACAAGCATGTTTCACCAGAGAGTCAACTTCAGTTTTTATCACACCATATTTGAATATCTTGAACCAAGCTACAAAACAAGATAAACAGGGGCCGGAGATATAGTACGGTGGGTGCTGTCTGTAGACAGAACAGTGGGTAATATTTAGTAACGTGGGATTTTGGATGGCTTCATCTAAGTGGGTGAGAAAGGCACTCGCCTTGCACGCAGCCAACTGTGTTCCAGCCCTGGCATCCCATAAGGTTCTCCAAGCAGCAGCAGGAGTGATTTCTGAGGTCAGAGCCAGAAGCAACCCCTGAATATCTCTGAGTGGCCCAAAACAGCAACAAGAAAAACCAGTGAGAGTATTAGCGCTAGTAAAGGAATCATTGATTTGGAAATATCTGCAATTAAAGCTAATGAAATGACAGGCTTACAGGAAGCTCCTTTTCTACAGAGTGTCTACAAAGTATTTCTTAAGAAATAATACCTTGGGGGGTCGGAGTAAAAGTACAGTGGGTAGGGCATTTGACTTGCATGCAGAAAACCCTGGTTGAATCCCAGAATTCCATACGGTCGGAGGAGCACTACCAGGAGTAATTCCTGAGTGCAAAGCCAGGAGTAGCCTCCGAGAATCTCTGGGCATGGCTCAAAAAACAAGCCAAAATAATAATACTAATAACTTTGCAAATTATGGTGCTATAATAAATTTTTAAGCATTCTAGTTGTCAGAACCCTACATTCATTAGAGCCCTATATGAGAGAGCCAAAACGTGGAAAGAGCCTGAATGCCCAAAAACAGACGAATGGATAAAGAAACCAGTACATATATACAATGGAATACAAAATCATGCAATTAGCTGCCACATGGAAGGATATGGAATGTATAAAGCTGTGTATAGCTAGACAGAAGAACGGTCTCCCTCGTATGTGGGAGACAACTTGGTAAAGAAATAACAAATGGCCAAAGGTAACAGACAGAGACTAAGCCCTGTGCTTCAGTTAGGAAGCTTGCCAAGCAGGGGGATAGGGCTGGCAGTGTGGGAACAGGATGTGGAGAATAGGGGGACACTGGAACAATGGTGGAGATAAGTGGAAATTCCAGTGGGGGTTGTAATGCTGGAATGTTTTATGTTATGTTAACATTAACAGTATAATAAATCATAGTGCTTCAAATGAAAGTTTAATATATAACAAATAAAAATCCCAAAAGGGGAGCCAAAGTGATAGTATAGTGGTAGGATGTTTGCCTTGTGGTCGACCCAGGTTTGATCCTGGCATCCCGTATGATCCCCAAGCATCGCCAGGAGCAATTCCTGAGTGCAGAGCCAGAAGTAACCCTGGAGAATCGTTGGACGTGACCCCAAAAAAACACAAAAAAAAATCCCAAAAGGGGGACACTGGTAGAGGGAAGTTGACACTGGTGATAGGTGTTGAAACTCAATTATGAATAACTTCATAAATCATAGAGCCTAAATAATTTTTAATTAAAATCCACATGGATGTTTATTATTGCACTGTAGACCCAAAAAGTAGAAACAAAATTTATGTTCAATAATTGCAGTATTGCTTAATGTTACATTTAAGTCTTGAACTATTATGCTGCCATTAAAATGTAATTCCATATAAGCTTTATTACTGATTGATCAAAATCCTTGAAGAATGCCATCTGAATTTGAATGGGGATTGCACTGAAAACATGTAAGATTTTGGTAAGATGGTCATGTTGACAACTGATTCTTCTCATTCTTGAGTATGGAATATTTTTTCCATTTAACAAGGTCATCTTTTATCTCTTTCTTAAGGGACTTAACACTTTCCAAGGAACAGATCTCTCACATCTTTTGTAAGTTGATTCCTAAGTACTTGTTTTGGGACTTTATTTTGAATGGGGTGGACTTTTTGATTTCTTTCTCTTCTGATACATATTATTTGCATATAGGAATATGACATTTTTGTGTGTTGACTTTATAGCTCGCTACTTTGCTGTGTTGGTTTATGGTTTCTAGGGAGCCTTGTAGCGAACACTTCAGGGTCTTCAGAGGACACCTTCATGTCGATTACAAACAGTGGTAATTTGGCTCTCATTTCTGATATGTATTCCTTTGATTTATTTACCTTGCCAGATTGCCGTTGCTTGAACTCCTGTTCTGTACTGAACGAAAGTGGGTACAACAGACATCCTGGCCTTGTACCTGATCTCAAAGGAAATAATTTCCGTTTTTTACATTAAGAACTATACTGGCTGTGGGTTTGTTATAGGTCGCCTTTACTACCTTGAGGGAAGGTTCCTACCAACCCTATTTTGTTGAGGGTTTTGTTTGTTTGCTTAGTTGAGGTGTTTTTTTTTTAATTTTATTATAGTGAAACATATGAGGTTTTTTTTTAACCATAAATGGATGTTGGATTTTGTTCAAAGTTTTCTGGAATAGTTCCAGAAGGGATGAAGACCCTGGTGGCAGGCCCCTCCAAAGTCCTAGACACAGGATGACTCCAACTCACTTGGGGACACTTCTCCAGACCACAGGTGAGGTTCCGCTAAGGTAGAAGAAGGCCTCAGCCAGTCACCACAGCATTCTCCAGACTGGACATTTATGGCCACAAAAAACAAGACATGGTATAGAAGTCAAATGGAGAAGCAAAGGCAAGACATTTTTACTCAAGTGAACCCACGGGCACAGCTGTGTCTGTTTCTGGTATAGGTTTATATTTGGGTTTGGGGCCACACCCAGACATGCTCAAAGTGGACTGCTCTGGTGAGGCTTGAAAACAACTCATGTGATGCGAGGGACTAGACTGAATTGGCAGCATGTGAGGCAAGTGCTCTCTTTGGCCCCGATACAGAGTATTTTTTAAATTTTTTTATTATACCACCGTGAGACATACAATTACAAAGGTGTTCTACAATTGTTCTTGGTAATACAGTATTCCAGCACCCCTCCCTCCACCAGTGCCCCATTTCCCACCAACCCCCTCCCGCCCACCCCCAGGCTGCCTCAATAGCTAGGTACCCCAGTTTCCTCTCTTTCTCTCTCTGTCTCTCTCTGTCTCTGCATCTCTCTCCCTCTTCTTTTACACATTGTGGCTAGCCCTGCAGATATTTAGAGCTTATCATTTAAGTCTCTTTGTGTATAAAGGGTTCAATGGTGAGTTTTAATCTGCCATTACCATTTCCCACATTTAGTAAAACACTGGTATCTATTTATATCCTATTAATGAATGCAGTCATTCTATATCTGTCCTTTTCCTTCTAATTTCACTCAGCATGATAGTCTCCATGTCCATCCATTTGCAGGTAAATTTCGTAATTTCATCTTTTCTGACAGCTGCATAGTATTCCATAGTGTAGATGAACCACAGTTTCCGATACAAGAGTATTTTAAAGATTTATCAACCAAGGGTAAGGCACTGAAATCAAGAAATTGCCGTAACTGTGACCAGATAAACGTTGAGCACAACTAAGAGTGGTCCTTGGGCACAAAACCAAGAGGAAGCCCTGAGCGAACCAAAACAAAACAAAGACAAAGAAGACTCTGGGTATAAGCATCCTTTCTTCATAAGCTTCTCCCAAAACAGAACTTGCAACTGAACAGAACCGCACACTTAATTCACAACTTTAACATAGACCCACATCAACTGATTTTAACTTTTCACAGAATCTCTTTAAACCAGTTATTATGATTTTAATTTCAGTTTTAAGTTCTCCGGCCTTTTAAAATAACAATATTTGGTGTAACTTTAATATATTCAGACTGTAGAAGTGCAAACTGGGCTAAAAATCAAAATCTATAATTTCTTCTATGAAGAGTCAAGTTTTTCAGATTTTGCGGGCTATATCATGTCTGTCATCTTCTTTTCTATTCTACGATATACCAAATGATTAAATATTTAAAGCTTAAAATCATTTACACTTTGGTAGATTTTTAAGGGTATGAGTTACTAAACCACACCCATAACCAAAGTACCCATATCCACATGGAGAGGATCATGTTGAGTGAAATTAGCGAGAGGGAAGGGACAGATATAGAATGACTGCATTTATTTGTGGGACATAAAAAAATAACATGATACCAATATCCAAGACCAGGCAAAACATGGATCAGGAGGTCTTGTCAGTGGTTAGAACCTACTGCAAATGTGTAGAAGTCAGAGCAGAGAAAGGAACAATGTACTAATAATTACGGTACATGATAATACCAGCGTAGAACTGAGCACTGAAAGTAGGCACAAGGATATACATGATAACCTCTATGTATTGTAAGACACAATGTGTAAGAGAAGGAAAAGAGAGAATGAGAGAGAGAGAGAGAGAGAGAGAGAGAGAGAGAGGAGAGTGTCATAGAGGCAGGCTCTGTGGTGGGGGAGAGAAAGTGGGGACACTGGTGGTAGAAAATGTGCCCTAGTGAGAATAAATTAGATGTTGGAACACTGTATAACTGAAAGTAGGTACTAAAAGCAACATCAAAATCAAAATGTTCTATATTAAAGAAGGATGAGCCATGAACAAAAAATCGAATCAAACTGAATTAGAGACCTGCTATCAGACCTGAATCTACACAGTACACAGAGGAAAATGAGGCAGACCTCCCATAACATTAAAGCAAAGGCATCTGGGGCCAGAGCGATAGTCCAGCAGGGAGGGCGTCTGTCTTGCATGCAGCCGACCCAGGTTTGATCCCCCGGCATCCCATACGGTCCCCCTGAACACCAGCAGGAGTAATTCCTAAATGCATAGCCAGGAGTAACCCTGTACATCGCGGGTGTAACCCAAAAGAAAAAAATAAGCATAAATAAGTATAGCAAAGGCATCTTCAAGGATGAAACACCACTTAACAAGCAAGTGGAAGCAAAAGATAAATAAATGGGATGACATAAAGAAGCTTCTGCACTTCAAAAGAAACAACAAATGGCCAAGACACAGGGACGGCCCATGGAATGAGAAAATATATTTACCCAACAGTCACTGATAGGGGGTTAATATCCAAGATTTACAAGGCACTGGTGGAACTCTTATGAGAAAAAAAAACATACAAAGTCATCAAAAAAATGGGGAGAAAAGATGAACAGAAACTTCCTCAAAGAAGAAATACAAAAGGCACATGAAAAAATGTTCCGCATCACTAATCATGAGGGAGGTGCAAATCAAAAACAATAATGAGATATCATCTCATACCAGACACTGGCACACATGCATCTAAAAAGAACTACCAGGGCTGGCGTGACTGAGAGGAGAGAAAGGGACTCTCATTCACTGCTAGTGGAAATGCTGACTGGTCCAGCCTTTCTGGAAAACAATAAGAACATTTCTCAAAAAACTCCAAATTGAGTTTCTTTATGACCCAGCAACACCACTCCTCAGGGCACACTGCAGAAAAGCCCTCTGCACTCCTACCTTCACTGCAGCACTGTTCACAATAGCCAGAAGCTGGGAAACAACCCAAGAGCCAGGGAGCAGAGGAGGGAATGAAAAAAACTATGCGATATATTTTGTGTTATAGTTATTGTGTTACATATATTTTTAAAAAACGGACTGCCACACAGCTGTTAGGAAAAATGAAGTCATAAAATTTGCTTATAGATGGATGGACATGGAGAATATCATGCTGAAAGAAATGAGTCAGAAGAAGAGGGATAGACACAGAATGATTGCACTCATTTGCAGGATATAAAAAGAAAACCAAGTATGAGAATAATACCCAGAGACAGTAGGAACAGCAGCCAGAAGGACTGGCCCATGGTAGGAAGCTTGATACAAGGAGAGGGTGATAAGGGGTACAGTGAGGACAGAGAAGGGACCACTCAGTTGGACAAGAAGAGTGCTGAAAGAAGCGATATGCATGAGACCATCACAGCAACAGAAGTACTGCAAACCAGTGTCGAAAAAGAGAGAGAAGAGACAGAGTGGGGAGAGAAAGAGAGAGAGAGAGAGAGATGTCATAGACACAGGCTGAGTGGTGGGGGAGAGAAAGTGGGGACATTGGTGATAAAAATGTGCCCTAGTGAAGAAATTGGGTGTTGGAACACTGTATAACTGAAACTCAATCATGAACAACTTTGGGTATTTGAGGTGGGATGGGGGACCTTGGGGAGGGTCATACCCAGTGATGCTCAGAGCCACTCCCTGGCTCTGCACTCTGGAATTACTCCTAGTGGTGCCTGGGGACCATATGGGATGCCAGGGATCGAACCTGAGTCGGCTGTGTACAAGGTGAGTGCTCCTACCCTCTGTACTATAGGTCCGGCCCGATGAACAACTTTGTAACTGTGTATCTCACAGTGATTCACTTAAAAAATAAATTAAAATATAGAAGGATGAGCAATATAGCCTTTTTCTTATTATTGTTTTAGCTTTGTTCTGGGTTTTGTTATTGTTGTGTTGGGGATGAGGGTGGAGGAAGAGGGGCTGGCCACCGCCACTATGCTTGGGGGCTACTTCAGACTGTGCTCAGGGGTCTCTCAGCAGAGCGGGGAAGACAGTAAGTCAGGGACTGAACTGGCATCAAACTGCAGTAAACCATACGCAGGGCAAGTCTCCCTTCCGTCTATCCAGTCCTGCTCTATTTTCCATAAAGCAAAAGAATGTGCCCAGATCACTGTTTTCCCAACCCACGCACTCAAGGATAAAGCATGATCACTTAAAATTAATGAAGCATCACTCACACTTATTATAATAAGAATTTAAAAACCTAGTTTTACACAGTACACACTAGTAAGATTAAATTTGTAAAGCCTCAAAAATTATAAATAGAAACAAAGTTAAAAAAATTGAATAAAATTCACCAGTCCATCAAAAAAAACGGGGGTGGGGGAGGAATGTGTTATTAAAGTGGTTGTCTTTTAGGATCTCTGCTCTAAAAGCAAAAGATAGCACCAAAGTTTTGCAAGGATAATGGCATACAAATGAATTGCTGTAACTGGTATTTCTACCCCACAGTGCAACGAAGCCCATTGTACCTGAGATAATGGAAGTCTCTCACATAGCTGCTGCAATGTTACCAAGCAACAAGAAATAAGACGTCAGAATTAGCACTTGATTTAATATATTTTTATCATCAATAAACCATATTTCTATCTGGCTATTCTTTTTCATTAGAGCAAAAATTATTTTTGAATAACATGCAAAACTGCAATAGAGTTAAAAGTGGACATTCACTGTGTCCTTGGTTTTTTTTAAATGTTTTTATTGTTTCTTTGACAGACATAAGGTAGTAATTCTATCAAAGAGGAGTTTACTTTGCCAAAATACTCAATTGTAGTATGTCCTCATTAGATACATACATCTTTATCCGCATTCAAGTATTCTCAAAACAAATTTGCATTCAATGTAATTTCAAGGAAATGAATGATCTTTGAATACTCTGAAATAAATGAAATCCATCAGTTCATTTCATCTAGTTATATATGAAATTGCCACCTTATCAGTCAAAGCATTCTGTAACTCCTTCAATTGTTAGCATAGGAATACACAGGTATCTGATTCAGAGAGTAGTTTAGTAATTAATTTTAATGATACTCAAAAGCATGAATAAAATTTTATAAGTGAGAAACTATAAGAAAACGAAATGCAAAGATACTATAACACCTTTAACGGGCCTACAAATTGATGTAAATGATATCCGTCACCGTCGACATCCATCCCCAAAGCTAACACTTGATAACTATTCGGCCCAACTAACATGAACGGCTTTGAGGGCGCACTGGGCTGATAGAAAGAGGGCATTCCTTCTCTCTGTAGAAGGAGCTCGCCTATCAATCAGTGACTCCCTACCCAAATCCTTCATCTTTTTTTAAACAATTTCTTCCAGGTGTTCAACTGGTCCAGGTCAGTAAATTAAAAAAGGACTGAATAAACAAGCTTTTTGTGTTCTCATTTTTCTACCTAACTAAAGTAGAAAAACTTCTACTAGGAAGATTATAAAGTGTGATGCAAAGACATTATATGCTTCAGATAGTAAATGTCAAATCTGACATTTTAGCCAAGTTCTCAAAAAACATTAAGTCCCCAGGTACCCACCAGAATTTTGTATATGAATGAATTCCATATAGATGGTTGAGTCGTTGCCAGTTGAATGAATGTGTACTTAAAATGGAATCTTTTAAATACAGCTTTACATCATGGTCCAAAGTATTTGTCTTATCTGGCTAGAAGCTTAATTCTTTTCCTCAGTTACACCTGTTTTTCTTTTCTACTGTCTCAGAAAAATGATGAGCTTCATTACTTTTTTAAACTGTTTCATAAGATATTAGCAATCTAAAGATTAAGAATGAAAGAAATTTAGGAGAAAAGGAGTGTTTATCTCTTTAGGGGGTTTTATTTTCTCTAAAGAAAAAAAAATAAACTCTCTAAAGCATGGATACAATTAACTGGCATTGGAGAAGATTAAATATTCACAGGCTCTACTGAAGTAACTAAGTTGTGTAGTTAAAATCTACTCTGTGGTGTAAAGATGATAAATTCATGAGACCCTATCACTAACTGTATTGTAAACCACAGCACCTAAAATTTTAAATAAAGAAATAATGCCCCTGCCCCTTGAGGTGTTGAGGTGTTGCAGGTGTGGCTGCGGTGCCCAGCTGCATCGGCAGGTGGCAGACAGGAGACAGGCTTGTCTACACCCCCAGGGCTCTGCCCCATGGGCCCTGGATGGTTGATGGTCTGACATAGAAAAGGACGGGGCCCCTGGGGTGAACCCAGAGCCACGGCAGAGCCTGGCAAGCTACCCATGGTGTATTTGATATGCCAAAGCAATAACAATAACGGACCTCATTCCCAACTAATGGAGACATTACTGGCACCTGCTTGAGCAAATCGATGAACAATGGGAAGACAAGTGATGGACAAGTGATTCATGGGGATTATCACCAATTCACTGTTGCATGAGTTATTTGAAATTAGGGTTTTAAATAAACAACACATGAGTTTAAAAAAAAAGAAATAACGCCTTACTCTTAGTAAGACTAAAGCCAATATGAGCCCATGACAGCTAATACTATGGGTTTATCAATTCTAAATTGTATCCAGACTTCGCTGATGACATCGTTCTAATAACACCAAACATTAGCCAAGCGGCTCAAATGCTGGCTGACTTTGACCGAGAATGTGGAAAGATAGGTCTACAGCTGAATCTAAAGAAAACTATGTTCATGAAGAATGAACTAGTTCCAGAGGCCCCATTCACTCTCAATGGAACAAACATCTCTGAATGCAGCAGTTATGTGTACCTAGGTCGAGAAATCAACATGATGAACGACCTAAAACCTGAGCTGTGCAGGAGGAAGAGAGCAGCATGGAATGCCTTCAAAGGCATCGAAGAAATAGCTAAAAGGACAAAGAACCTCCGGCTCGGGCACATCTCTTTGACTCCACCGTTCTCCCTGCATTAACATACGCCTCAGAGACCTGGGCCCTACGAAAGCAGGATGAGAATGCTATTCGGGTCTCCCAGAGAGGAATCGAAAGAGCTATGCTTGGAATATCACGCCTCACTCAAGTGAGAGAAGGAATCGGAGTTCTGACCTCCGTCGCTATTCCAGAATCAGGGATGCTGTCTCGTTTGCCAAGACATCGAAAATCAGATGGGCTGGACATGTAATGCGATTTGGAGACAACCGCTGGACTAGAGCCATTACCGACTGGATCCCACGGGATATCAAAAGATCACGTGGCCGCCCACCTACAAGATGGTCAGACTTCCTTGTAAAGACCCTGAAGGAACGGTTTGAGGCTCTTCATATTCCTGAATCAACCAGATGCCATTGGGCTACATTGGCAAGTGATGGGGTCCAATGGAAATGTTACTGGCGCCCACTCAAGCAAATCGATGAATAACGGATTCAAGTGATCAAGTGATCCAGACTCCACAGCTCATCAGAGCTCCACCCAAGAGACAAGCTGATCTCTCCCTGTTGTGCACGGCCGCTTTGTGGCTGCGTGGTTCATCAGTAAGCGCGTGAACTGAGAGCCTACTACCAAGAGTATACCACCCACACAGCAGAGCCGGGCAAGCTACCGGTGTCCTATTTGATATGCCAAAAAACCAGTAACAATTATAGACCTCATTCCCATGACCTGAACGAATGGTTTGAGGCTCTTCCTGCTCCTGGTTCTAGCAGATGTCCTTGGGCTACAATTGAATGTGACAGGAAGTATGGAGATGTTACTGGTGTCTGCTCAAGCAAATTGATGAACAACGGGAAGATAATGAATGATACAAGTGATACACATAATGAGATACATAGATTTCACATTATAATTTCTTAGAATGAAGACGCAACTTGAATCTTGCCATTTGCAACAATATGGGATGTAACCAAAAAGGATAATGCCGAAGACAATAAGTCAGAAAGAGAAAGTCAAATTCCAGATGAGTCCATACATATATGAAATATACAGAAACAAAGCACAGGAACAGTCAGAACAAGCCCTTTGATTCTTACAGTAGAAATGAAGTCACCAGAGTGGGGAAGAAGAGCAAGAGGTAGGAAGGACCAGTGGACAGTGGCGGATGGTTGGTAGGACTTTGAGGGCATACAGTGGTACCATACAACTGACAAAGTGTGGACTTGTACTCTCAAAACATACAAACATATGTAACACTGTAAACCACGTTCTTCGATAAAAAAGATCAAATTTTAAGGTAAAACAGAATCCAGTGTTCCCACCTTCTACCGTAAAGAGAAAAATAACAGCCAGTTTGACCATGCCTCCTGAAACAGATCACAAGGAACGATCAACACCAGGTTTGCCCAACCTAGTCACAGTCACAAAAACCAGGAGGCTCCACCCTCCAGATCACAAGTTCCGTTCACTGCTATATTTCGCTCTTGTCGCCTCTGGTGAACTATCACGAAGTGAACTTATGCTCATCTATGTGCTGCTTCACCCCACACTGGAGAAGACCTTGCCGTTCAGAACTCAAGGCAGTTCCACAACACATAACCCCCGAGTTCCCACCGGCACAGGAGAGGGAGCACATTAGCCCCGTTCTTGAGAACCCCCCAGGGATGTGCCCCTCAGGCTCTGGACCTCAGGCTGCGGAGTCTACCCCCAACGGCCTTCAGGGTCTTCCCTCCAAGCCATCTCCACCTTCCTATGCTCTGTCTCAAATTCTGGTTTCTGCCCCTGACATTTCAGGTCCTTTTTTGTTCAGATGTGTTGCTCTCTTCTCTGTAACATGTATCAGCATCTGACCTACTGTCTATTTTACTTTTTTATCGTATCTCTAAGTCCATCTTCAGCAGTAGAATGTACATGTGAGACATTGAGAGTTTTTCTATATTTCTGTTCACTGCTGTGTCTCCAGAATTCGCAAATGTTCCTAGCACACTCAGCGTCATTGAACTTTTCCTTTAAATGTCACTGAGAAATAATACCGCCTATCTTGCTTAAAAATATTGCAGGAAGGGAGGGGAGGAGATGGGGAGGTACACGTGACAGGAGGGCCCGTGGTTTGACAGTCACAGGAAGTACGACAAAGGAAGGTCCATCACACTCTCCTGTTGGCTGCTATGTCCTTAGACATGACTCGCTATGGTATATCTGGGAGGGTTGACACGTGCCCATCATACTTCATTCTTTACATTAGAAACAAAACAGAAATATACGTAATAGAACTGGCGCTGACATCTTCACTTCCCCTCACTCACCCAGCAGGAAGGTCCCCCTCAAGTCACTCCCAGGGGGAGCGAGCAGGAGCGGTTGGTGCCAGGCACTCGTGCAGAACACACAAGCCACAGTTCCCAGGGCGTGGCTCTTAAAACCCCTCCACGACAAAGTTTCAGTCTGTTGCCTCAGAAAAATAATTTCCCCATGCCCCTAGCCCATGGATCGAGTAGTTTTTAAAGCCAGGGTGTGATCGCGGCAGCATTACTGACGGTGCGTCTCTATCTGGGCAGGGGGGTAGGGGCGTGAGAACCACCACGAGGGAGTCTCTGGGCCTTCAGTACCTTCACGGGTGCTTATTACTTGGCTTCAGAAGCCGCCCAGGCCCCGGGATGTAATACTTGCAAGCATCGATTATTATATAATAGGAGCAATCGGCAAATACTTATGTGTAACATAAACATCCTGGAAATAGCCATGGAGACCGTGACAGTGAATGTAAGTATTTGAACTAAAAGCTGGACTTAGCCAAAGGCCCAGGAGGCCTTGCAGAAGCCTGCTGTCTTCTGCCACCAGACGCGTTATTTTGGTGCCAGCAACTGTTTCAACAGTCTTCAACAGAGTCAAAAGACCTGCTGTGACCTTGCGGGCAGGTGTGTCCGTGAGAAGAGCTGCGCCAGCCACTGCTCCTCCTTTCCCTGGGTTTCTTATTAAAAGTTGCTTTTTGGGGTCAGAAAGGAAGTACAGCAGGAAAGGAGCTTGCCGTGAGCACAGCAAATCTGGGTTCAATCGCCGCACCCAATATGATCCATCAAGCTGTGCCAGGAGTGACTCCTGAACACAGGGGGAGGAGGGAG
Organism: Cryptotis parvus; assembly: GCA_021461705.1. NCBI lineage: Eukaryota > Metazoa > Chordata > Mammalia > Eulipotyphla > Soricidae > Cryptotis > Cryptotis parvus. The sequence goes on along the minus strand of JAJIBD010005589.1, from coordinate 124,182 downwards.
GGAGGGAGAGGGGGGAGGGAGGAGGGAGGGAGGAAGGAAAGGAAAGGAAGGAAGGAAGGGGAAGGAAGGGAAGGGAGGGAGGGAGGGAGGAGGGGAGGGAGGGAGGGAGGGAGGGAGAAAGGGGAGGAGGGAGGAAGGAAGGAAGGGAGGGAGGAAGGAGAGGAAGGAGGGAGGAAGGAAGGAAGGAAGGAAGGAAGGAAGGAAGGAAGGAGAGGAAGGAAGGAAGGAAGGAAGGAAGGAAGGGAGGGAGGGAAGGAAGGGGGAAGGAAGGAAGGAAGGGAGGGAGGAAGGAAGGAAGGAAGGAAGGAAGGAAAGAAGGGAAGGGAGGAAGGAAGGAAGGAAGGAAGGAAGGAAGGAAGGAAGGAAGGAAGGAAGGAAAGGAAGGAAGGAAGGAAGGAAGGAAGGAAGGAAGGAAGGAAGGAAGAAAGGAAGGAAGGAAGGAAGGAAGGAAGGAAGGAAGGAAGGAAGGAAGGAAGGAAGGAAGGAAGGAAGGAAGGAAGGAAGGAAGGAAGGAAGGAAGGAAGGAAGGGAAGGAAGGAGGGAAGGAGGGAGGAGGGAAGGAGGGATGGAGGGCAGGCAGGCAGGCAATATTCATAATAGCATACTGGTTTAGCTGAAGAGGGAACCTAGAATAAAATTTATCACCTTACTGGTTATACCCTGATGTTGGTGTAAAAGAAAAACTTTTCCAAAAAAGGATATGTACCCCCCATTTGCAGAAACTAGATGATCTATATCAACGGCAAATGTTTCCTCTTTAATTTAAGATAAACATACTCATCTTGTTTCTTGGCAGGAAACATTAACTCTGAATTAATTAGAGAAGAAATTAGAAACAGAGACAGCAAGAGACCAATTGTATATTCCTTTGCCAGCCGGCTTCCAAGTCCTTAAAAGAAATATTTAAGATATCTGAGGGACTCATCATTCATAGTTCGGATTTTTAGAATTCTACCCTCCTTACAACTCCAAGGAAGGGTGGAAGCAGATGGCTCCGTGATAAGTCCTCCAGTTCCTCACACCTCAGAGAAAGGAGATCAGCTACAATTTCTTTCAAAAAGCCTCTGTCTGAAACTCAAGGGTCAGTCACTGTTAAGGTGCCCGCTGCAGAGCAAAATGCCATGCTGGGAGAGACACTCAGTCACCACGTTTCAGAGCATTTGGGAAACATGGCGCGTTTGAAAGAGAACACGCAACGGAGTGGCCAGCGCCCAAGGGAAAAAAACACAGGCGTCCACAGGCCTGCTGGGCTTTCTCAGGGTCGTCCCTGGAATCACAGTAACTGGCAAGGACAGCCACAGAGAGAGAAATGAATTTACAAATAAAACTTTTTTTTGGTAACATTCTCTGCTGGATTCCAACAGGACCACTTCCAAAGGCTGGCTATCTCCCCAAGAGTTTGAAACATCACCCTTTTATGATGGTTTTGGGGTTTGCCATAAAATAAAAGCAGGCACTCTGGAATCAGACCTTCCTTTTTTTTTTTTTTTTTGCTTTTTGGGTCACACCCGGCAATGCTCAGGGGTTACTCCTGGCTCTGCACTCAGGAATTACTCCTGGCGGTGCTCAGGGGACCATATGGGATGCTGGGGATCGAACCCGGCTGGCATGGGCCAGCCTCGTGCAAGGCAAACGCCCTACCCGCTGGGCTATCGCCCGGCCCCCAGACCTTCCTTTTATTTATTTCTTTTTGCTTTTGTTTTCAGGGTCACACCCAGCAGTGCTCAGGGGTTACTGTCGTTCTGCAGTCAGGAATTACTCCTGGAGGTGCTTGAGGGACTATATCCTGGATGCTGGGGATGGAACATGGGGCAACGCCATGCAAAGCAAACCCCCCACACTGTACCAAAAGACCCTCACCCGGTCTTTTGGGTCCTACCTTATTTCCACCTATGTGCATGCCATCAGGCATATATTTCAACTTCCCTACACTTTTTTTGGTTCATTTGCTTTAGTTTCAGGGTCAGATCCGGCTCTTCTGGGGTCTTACTCCTGCCTCTGCTCAAGGATCACTCCTGGCTGTACTTCAGGGGGCCATATGGAACACCAAGGATAGAACCAGAATCAGCAACACGCAAGGCAACTGCCCTACTCGCCCCTACCCCGCTGGTGGCCCGGGTTCGATTTCCGGCATCCCATATGGTCCCCTGAGCACCGCCAGGATAATTCCTGAGTGCAGAGCCAGGAGAAATCCTTGAGCATCGCCAGGTGTGACCCTAAAAAAAAAAAAAAAAAAAAAAAAACTCAGGAGAACGGTCCGTTCTCAGACAGCTACCGTGAGGATTAAAAATTAGTCATGTAGGAGCCAGAGAGTAAGGCATTAAGGCACCACCTGGGCCCCTGGGCAGCCTGAGGGTGCAGCCCCGAAGGTCCGTAAGCACCGGCTGGGGTGACCTGGGTCATCTCTAGCACTGAAGGGCCTGAGCAGTACCTCCTTCCTCATCCTTGGGTCCTCACACTGAACCGCTGGTCTGGCTGGCTGAGAATCATGGGGTGACCCCAGACCGCCCCCACCAAGCACTGCTCAGGAGCTCCTCCACCCAAAGAAAAATAACAAAAGTAATGTATGCAAAAAAAACCAGCAGTAACGGAATATAATAAATGTAAGGCCAACGTCAGCTATCATTATTATTAATAGCAGGCAGACAGAAACACTGTCTGCTCTCTGAAGACTCCCGTGAAATGCCAGACTTCAGAAACCAGTTAATCATCTCCTACAGAAGGTCTGTCCTGAAATAAAGCAGGTGGGGCAGCAGCAGTGGACGCAGGGCAGCGAGTGGCCACCACAGAGGCCAGGACGCACAGGACGTGGCAAAGAACAGCTGAAAGCCCAGGGCCCCCGCAACACTCACTAGACAACAGATGTTCACGAAGAGCTTCTTGTTTGCTTTGTTTTCTTTTTGTTTCTTTGTTGACATTGGTGGAAGGTTTGGGCGTCCTGGTGGTAATAACTTTATATATCGATGCTACCATAATTGCCATAGATTCTAATGCTGTTGTAACCTTGTTACCTAGGCCATAATCAAAACCGATTCCTGGTCTCAGAAGCACCCTCTCTCCGAGCCCTTCCTACTCCCAAGCTTTTCTCATTTCCGGCGCACATTTCCTACGATTCAACCTGTGGCTGGGTGAGCTCCAACGCTCTGGCCTGGGCAGGCACATCTGGGGCTTAAGCTTCTATTCCTGAATTAGAATGACAAATTAGTTTCATCTTAATTTTTGTAATTAAGCTCGGTCTAATAAGACTCTCTACAGGGACAACAATGTTATATATCTAACAATAAAAAGGTCATATCTATGCTAATTAACACAGCAGTCCCTAGCCACACTTGGCTAGTACAGAGAAACAGAAATGTTTATTTAATTCGAAGTTTTTATAGTCACCTGTGCCTGGGGGCCTCCAGGGCTCATCAGACCATCAGCAGGGGCTGGCACCTGCCTGTGATTGAAAAAGGCTCCCAAGGGGAGTCTGGCTGTAATACCAAAGCTCAGCGAGAGGTCTGAGAGGTCCATTCTTGGGTGAGGGAGTACAGCCGTGATCACATTTGCAGGCTCAGTGGAAGGATCTTTATCTCAGCTTCCCTGATGCCGGCAAAGCAAATCCCCTTTCTTTTCCGCCCCCGCGGTGCAGTGCTAGGGACTGGAGTAGGGATGGGATCGGGTGGGTTACCCGCCAGGTGCCTGAGCCCCTGTGGCATCTCGCTGACCCAACTTTCCTTTGGATCCTCAGGTACCAGATGGTCATTTTCTGTACCCGAATAAGATTTATGGCTAAAAGAATCAGATTATAAAGGAACAAAGGGGGAAACATTGGACCCCAGAGGATGCATAAGGTTCCATGGTGTTCAGAGAAGAAATACACTCTATGGAAGTTCTAAGGAGTCCATAAAAGCTGTAAGTTATAGAGTTTTTTCTTTAGTCATGCTAAATATGTGTGCCCTGCACAAGGGCACTGACCATCACAATAAAACACCACTGGTCCACCTCCATAAAATACAATCTTGGTCACGTGTTCAGAGCAGCAATTCGCATTCATCCATGCACAGCTCAGAAATGTTGTAGAGCATTAGGTTAGCATGACCATGTCTATCAAATCGTTCTAAGTTACAGATTTTTCTTTAGTAATATTAAATGTGTGCCATGCACAGGGCAATAGGATGATTTGATAGATATTTTTATAGGTTTTGCTTTTGTTTTTGAGGGGGAGCCAGAGAGAGACAGAACACAGGAGGTCTACAACCTCGCCTTGCACACAGCCAACCCCAGTTCAATCCTTGGCACCCCAAATGTTCACTGAGTAATACCAGGGTTCACTTCTGAGAAAAATGTCAAAGACTAGCCCTTCAGCACTACAGGGTTCGAGCCCTAATCAAATAGATGGATGGATGGATGGATAGATGGATGGATGGATGGATGGATGGATGGATGGATGGATGGATGGATGGATGGATGGATGGATGGATGGATGGATGGATGGATGGATGGATGGATGGATGGATGGATGGATGGATGGATGGATGGATGGATGGATGGATGGATGGATAGATAGATAGATAGATAGATAGATAGATAGATAGATAGATAGATAGATAGATAGATAGATAGATAGATAGATAGATAGATTAGATAGATAGATAGATAGATAATTGGATTGGATGGATGGATGATGGATAGATGGATGGATGGATGGATGGATGGATGGATGGATGGATGGATGGATGGATGGATGGATGGATGGATGGATGGATGGATGGATGGATGGATGGATGGATGGATGGATGGATGGATGGATGATGGATGGATGGAAGGATGGATGGATGATGAAGGATGGATGGAAGGATGGATGGATGGATGGATGGATGGATGGATGGATGATGGATGGATGGATGGATGGATGGTTGGATGGATGATGGATGATGATGGATGGATGGATGGATGGAAGGATGGATGGATGGATGGAAGGATGATGGATGATGGATGGATGGATGGATGGATGGATGATGGATGGATGGATGGATGGAATGGATGGATGGATGGATGGATGGATGGATGATAATAAGATAATATACTTACTGCCCAAACCAAAGAAATAATAATACATTTACTGCCCAAGATATTGAACCGTTATGAAAACATCATTGAACTATCTCCATAAAATACAATCTTGGTCACGTGCCCAGAGCAGTGGTTCTCGTTCATGCAAGCACAGCTCAGAAATGTGGCAGAGCACTGGACTACCACGGCACACACACAACGTTATACGCAACCCTTCCATCATGAAAAACTTCAAGGATGCATGTACTTCTTCCCAGACTGGATTCCTAAAGGCACTTCCTAAGGATTTCAGAGTGATAGCAAAGTGATCCAAAGTGATCTTAAACTCAGAAAAAAGAATTCGGTTTTAAGATGGCCTTCAACCCTTTTAACTCTCTTTTCAGGGTCAAATATGGAAACAAAATGGCAGGATTTTTTGTATAAGAACTAATGTCTGTCTCGAACATCAACTCTGGGAATGCCCGAGAATCATGCAAGATTTTCCCAAACCCTGATATGTACCAAGGGGGAAAAAGTCAGAGCTTTGATTGAGCTGGTCCAAACAGGACCAAGTCCAGGGGATTCCCAGGACTACCTTTCTTCCTTCAAGAACCCACAGCATCGGACAAGGAAAACTAAGGAACTTCTCCTCATGCAACTTACTATTTTCCTAGAATTTGTACACAAAAACTTCACCTTGGAATTTCACTCAAGAAGGTTTAGTTTACTCAAGTACCTAGGGATAATTGTAAGTTTGACTGGTCTTTAGGCTTGAGCTCAAAGAGGACATTTGAAGGAGGAATTAGACTCTCAGACAGCTAATGACGCAGCAAAATTCTGACTGGTATATATTTAAAACAGATTTTCCCAGGTCCTGGGCAAATTTAAAGGCTGTGACAAAACAAATGAACTTATCATGCATTTTTTATTAAAGCTAAGACATAACGTCATAAAATCCCCCTAAGGAAAAGAGAAATAACCTCTTCTCTTACCTCTACCACTGTGGTGCCCGCCGCCTTACACATTGGTAAATTGAAATTCCTTGCACTTTTCCTACAAAAAGGTAGGGAGGGAAAAGGAAGTAGGGAAAGAAGACAAAATTAAAAAGTGTCTCTTGCTGGTTTAGTGAGATTAAGCGAATTTCTATGAATTAAAACTCAGAATATCTTTAAGAGTACATCAGCTTCCACAAGTTTTATAGCTATTTTATACATTAAAAAACAGTAACATGATGGTAACTTTATTCAATTACTATTTTTGTGGTGCTTAAGGATGTACTTTTTTTATAATCATATAAGTCAAACACAGAAAACAAAAAAATGGATATTAATAACCTGCTATATTTAAAAGCAATCTCCCTATTTCTTCATTTGGGAATGGCATTTTTTATTTCTACTGTGAAATATTTCATTAAACTTGCTTCTATTAAAATATTGAAGCACACAGCAAATGATTTACATAAGAAGTTATAGTAATTACATTCCCCATTAAAGAGAAATCTATTGCTGAAATTAAAATGGAACATTCTTCAGAAATTTGTGACTCACCTATAAAGCTCATTCGAAGCACCAATGTCTAAGGAAATTTTATTTAAAGTACAACACCCACATCAGACCCTGCAGTAGAAAATTTTCAAGAGATGCCAATTTCTTTGGGTTTTTGTTTTTTACTCCCAAGTTTCTAAATGAACATACCTCTCTAACCGTGAATATTGAAGAGTATTTTTCAGAGTTTTCTGAGAGTGTAAGTTGCTAGAAAATTTCTTTGGTAATGGGAAGTCACAGACACATTTTCTTCCTTCTTTTAGAAGACCTGTGCTCATTTCACTGAGGTATCGGTCACAGGGCAGTGCTGGAGTCTACCAACTGTCTAGCAAAGAAAAGGCCGAGTACTCAGGGCGCCAGGGGTCTCCCCACTTACACAGTAGCGGAAACAGACCCTGCATTCTATCTGTGCCCAGTAGTCCCGCTAACGTTCTCCCTGAAGTAAGCATCTTAGAACTTAAGGCCCCCTGACCACCAATGATCAACAGTCTCAATTCAACATTCAAGAACTGTAGGCTACACTCAGTGCCTCGAATAGCCCTAGGGCAGTTCCTAAACACGAAATCCAGGAAATACCTGCATTGGTGGTCAGGGGGACCTAAAGTCTTAAGTTACTTACTTCAGCTGGGTCTGGAGGCAGCAGGGAGATGTTCTTTTGGATCACACCTAGCAGTACAAATGCAAAGGGACTACTCCCAGCTTGGTGTTGGAGGCCATTCCCTACTGTGCTCAAAGGACCATTTGTAGCTGGGAGTTAGTGTGGACCTCTGGCATGCGGCTGCACTACAGCCCACCGAACTCTCTCTAGTCCTCATTAGTCTTCCTTGACAAGCAGCTAGGCTTGAGGCTGAGAGTCAGTTGAGAGGGCTGGAGTGAACAGCTGGCATGCACAGGCCCCCAGGTTTGATGCCCAGCACTGCATGATCTCCCAAGCACCACAAAGTATAGTATTGTGGCTCCCAGCACTAAAGAAGGCAAAAGAGTAAAACAAGAAAAGAAACTGAAAAAAAAGAGTCACAATAAGAAAGCGCATTTGCATACATGCCACCTGGGTTTGATCCCCAAGGCTACAAAACGGAGGCGGGAGGGGGTCCGGTACCAAGGAAGTGACTCAGTAGTGGAGCACATGGAAGACGCCCCGAATTCTACTGCTGGAAAATCACCAGCACCCACAGTACCAGTGGCGCGGTGGCCTGGTGTCCCCAAGGCCAGAGCACTTTCTGCCTCAGTCCTGGGTATCACCCACCAGGTGTGGCCCCCAAAAACAAAAAGAGGAAAAGGAAAATTAACAGAAATAGTAACAAAACTTTGCAGATTTGTTGAAACATAAATCCATACATTTAAGAAGCTAAGTAAATCCCAAACAGAATAAACTTTAAAAAATTCCCACTGAAATACATCAAATATAAATAAATGAGAAAAAAAATCAGGATGATCAATAAATATATGTATGCGTAAAAGGCTACTAGGCTTTGCAAACACCACAAGATGTTAAGTAAGTCGTGTGGTAAAAATGTATTCTGGGGCCGGAGCGATAGCACAGTGGGTAGGGCGTTTGCCTTGCAAGCAGCAGACCTGGGTTTGATCCCCAGCATCCCATATGGTCCCCTGAGTACCACCAGCAGTAATTCCTGAGTGCAGAGCCAAAAGTAACGCCTGAGCATCGCCAGATGTGACCCAAAAAAAAAAAAAAAGTATTCTGTAATTGCCCAAATCAGCTGTAATTTCTAACACTGGCTGGATTTGAGATATATAGTAGAGAATCAGTATCATGTATGTTCCTCACACGTGAGCAAAAACTGCATGAAGAGTTTGTGGCTGAGAATTTAACCGTGATCCCACTGAAGCTGAATGATATTTTTAGAAAACTAATTAAAAGCAGCAGAGAATTTATAAGAAAAATAAATTATCCAGGTTACCTAACAAGTGAAATATTCATGAACCACACATTTTGGAAAGCTTTCATGAGTATATTCAAAGGTAGTATAATTTTCAAAAATTAACATCATCTATAAATCTAAGGTGCTAAATCCAAGAAGCTAAGCACTTAGCTTTGCTTAGGGTAATCAGAGGATCTCGAAATCCTAAGATCTTAAGCCTATGGCTTAATAAGATAATAAAAATGGAAGTCAGGGATTATTAATGTTAATCAACTTGTCGGTAAAAACCTTAATAAGTATTTCCTAGTAGATGTCAATACGACTAGGAACAAAAATGATTCCAATGACTATATTGGCATCATCTTTCTAGAAGATCAAATGAACAGATATTTTGAGACAATGCATCAAACAACAATATCAAAATTAAACACATGTACTTCCGTTATCTTCTCTTAGAAGCCTAAACATTAGTTAGTCTTGGTGACTAAAACACAAAGGTAAAATCATAACAAATTGTGAATTATACACAAGAGTATGAGATCAATGCGCTTGACAAGCCACGCAGCAGCCACTCAGAAGAGTCGGTGACATCATGGATGCAGGCCCCGTGGCAGTGACCCTGCTGCGCGCACACATGCACACATGTACACAGGCAGTCGGGCACATGTACACCCCACGTACATATACATGCAAGTAGGGGTGTGAAACTTTAACCCCTGGCTTTCTTTCTCAACGCTGGGGCTCAGGTGCTTCTCCCAGTTCAAAGGTCACTCCTGGCAGTGTTGAGGCTGGCACATGCCAGCCAAGCCTGTGCTCCAGTAAGCTGGGCTCTGCCTCTCAGCTCAGGTCTGAACCCTTTTTGAAGAAAACGTTTACCAACATACAAATGAGATCACCCAATCTGCAACCACACTTTCACAAACAGAAAGCTGATTGCTGTGTTGCATGAGACAAACAGTTTCAAAAACCTTCACGCTACCTGAAAATCACATTTCCCGCGCGGTCTGCCTTCCAGGCTTTCACCAAGGCAAAATCTCCAGTAATGGCTTCCTCCAGGATATAGTGCTGGCCATTAAACTCCCGCACCTGCAGGACACAGAGGGCGCTGTGAGGTGTCCGTCCAGTTGTGAAACGCTTTGTGTCAGTCAGGCAAGGAAGGCAACATGGCTAGCAAGGGAGGATTCAAGAAAGAGAAGCCAGAGATTTTGCAAAGAGCAAGCGGCAGGCAATCGGGCCAGAGCAGGAGTCGGAGAAGAGGGAACGGAACCAGCCCAGCAATGAGTGGGCCTGGGAGATCTGGGGAACGAGAAACTCTGCCTGCCCAAGGCTGGAGCAACAGCACAGCAGGCAGGGAGTCTGCCTTGCATACAGCCAATCGGGGCTCCCCGGAGTCTGCCAGGAATGATCCCTGAGCACAGCGCCAGGTGGAAGCCCTGAACACCACCAAATGTGACTCCCAAACAAAACAAACAAACCAAACATGGATCAGGAGATCTTGTCAATAGGTGGAATCAACCGCAAGTGTGTGGGAGTCAGAGGTTAGGTAAGACAGAGAAGGGAGCAATGTGCTAATAATCATTGGAAATGATAATACCAGCCAAGAACTGAGCATTGAATATAGGCAAGGGGATGCACATGATAACCTCTAAATGGATGTATTACAAGTCACATGTGTGAGATGAGAGAGAGAGAGAGAGAGAGAGAGAGAGAGAGAGAGAGAGAGAGAGAGAGAGAGAGAGGTAGAGAGCGTAAGAGCCTAGGCAGGGTGAGAGGGAAGAGGGAATCAGGGGACATTGGTGGTGGGCAGTGGGCACTGGTGGAGGGATGGGTGCTGGAACACTGTATGACTGAAAACCAAACGTGAACATCTTTGTATACCTCACAATGGTATAATTAAATATTTAAAAAACTCTACCTGACTGAGTTGGGAAATACAACTCAGGTCTGTGAAATACTAACACACTTGCTTGTATTCATTTTATTATCTATCTTTACAGCTGTTCTATCGAACATAAAAAAGAAGAAAAGAAAAAGCCCCTTTCTCCTTCCACCCTGGAAAAACCTCTGTAAGTATTTTTAAATGTCCAATGTATTGTTTGTATACAAAAATAGCTACAAAAATCTATTATTGCTCCTAATTAATCTATAGAAGGCCCAGTCTGGGCCTCCTGGGATGAACCCAGAGCCATGGTAGAGCCTGGCAAGCTACCCATGGTGTATTCAATATGCCAAAAACAGTAACAATAATGGACCTCATTCCCAACAAATAGATATGTTACTGGCGCCCGCTCGAGCAAATCAATGAACGGAAGACAAGTGATACAAGTGAATTAATCTATAAGTGCCCAAAGGTTGCTTCTACTGATATTTTAATAGTCCTAGAATATGCATTAATTTGGAGAAATTTAACATACCAAATCTTTCTGATCATGAGATAATATACACCTACCTCTATTTTGGCTAGTTTTTTTTACCTTATCTAAAAATACAATTTTCCTCTTAAAAATATACATGCATTGGGACTGGAGCGATAGCCCAGCGGGTAGAGCGCTTGCCTTGCACACGGCCAGCCTGTGCCGGCCGGGTTTGATCCCCGGCATCCCATATGGTCCCCATGAGCACTGCCAGGAGTAGTTCCTGAGTGCAGAGCCAGGAGTAACCCCTGAGCATCGCCGGTGTGACCCAAAAAAAGCAAAAAAAAAAAAAAAAAAAGTATATATATATATATATATATATATATATATATATATATATATATATATACATACATACATTATTTATACTGGATTATTCACAGGGATTTCACGGTTTCTGTTGATATGTGAACATTGTATCTTTTTCTATTTTACCTTTGCTATCATAGCTGGTCCAATACTTGTTCTGTTTAAAATATTCATATTTTATAAGTTAACACTGATTTATAACATTGGTTTCAGAAGCACAGACTGACATATACATCATGCTCATCACCGCAAGTCTACGTTCCATGTGGCACCACGCTTGGCCTCTTTTATCCAGTTTACCTGCCCAGCTTACTAAAAAGGATAATTTTGATTTTGGTGTGTTTGTTGCTTTTTCATTCCACCATGAAGCTGGGGTGGAGGGAGAAGCATAAAGCAACTCTCATGCCATGGCATCGTGATCCTCTTTCGCTCGGGGATTTCGCTTTTTGGAATTAAAGCAGAGAGAGGAAACATCCATAACCTCCCATCAGAAGGCGAGACGGGCGTGTGGGAAAGCAGAGCTCGGTCCGCGGTCCCACCGCGCCCCCCTAGCGACACACTGCGTGCTTTTCCTAGAAAGCTTCCACCGTTTTGGAACAGGGAAAAAAAACAACTCTTTTCTAAGAGAAAAGCACTTAAAAGATAACCGCTACCCCAATAAGGCGTTTGCCTTGCACACAGCCAACCCAGGTTCAATCCCTGGTATCCCATAGAGTCCCCCAACCACAGCCTGGAGTGGTTCCTGAGTGCAGAGTCAGGAGTAACCCCTGAGCGTTCCAAGTGTGGCCCAAAACAAAACAAAACAAAATGAAAATAAGATACCCTCTATCCTGCTAATATATTTTAATAAATCTAGAAGTCATTGATGATAGAAGATGTTTAACTATATACTGAGAAAAATTACATAAAAGATATCTATAATCTACAGAGCAATACAAAGGCTTTTTTTTAAAAAAAAAAAAAAGAGGTTTATGTATTTCAAACTTCTGTCCCTCTAGGTGTTGCAGGTGTGGCTGTGGTGCCCGGCTGCGTCAGCAGGTGGCAGACAGGAGACAGGCTTGTCTATACCCAGGGCTCTGTCCTATGGGCCCTGGATGGTTGATATTCTGACACAGAAGAAGATTGGGCACCTTGGGATGAACCCAGAGCCACTGCAGAGCCTGGCAAGCTATCCTGGTGTATTCCATATGACAAAAACAGTAACAATAATGGACCTCATTCCCAATGAATGGAGACGTTACTGGCGCCCACTCGAAGCAAATTGATGAACAACAGGAAAACAAGTGATACAAGTGATACGTATTTCAAACACTAGTGATGACAGTTGAATCTTTTGCATGGATAACAGCTAAATATATGCTAACCCAGGGCAAAGGTTGCTTTTTTTTCTCTATTCCAATTATATAATTTTTGATGTGTCTACACACAGCGAAAGATTTATACGATCTGAAGAGAAACCAGAGCATCTCTAAGGCTATCTCTAAGGCTATCTCAAGTGATCAAGTCTACACACAGCAGGTGCTGGGTATTAGGAACTCTAAATTTTAAAACCAAGGAACAGGGGCCTTAGAGATAGTACAGCAGAAAGGGCACTGGCCTGGCACATGGCGAATCTGGTTAAGTCCCAGCACCCTATAGGGTCCCTGGAGCACCGCCAAAAGTGATCCCTGAGAGCAGGGGCAGGAGTAATCCCTGAGTACTGAATGGTACTGTGCTGACTTGCTACCACACACATTCCCCACGAGCACGGGGAATGCTCCACGCCCTCACCTTCAGTCCTTTCCTCATCCATCAGCAACCAGATTCTTTCCTCTTTTCTAAAAAGGAAAAGAACATTTCCTTTTCGTGTTGCCAGTGATGTCCCTGCTTCCAAAGCCAACCGCCAATTTTCAGTTCCAACCTCTTGTCTGATGGACACTGTTGTTCACTCCCCTTAGCTAAATATCCCTGGTCTTTCGGGACTGGAGAGAGATACAGATACCCCACGAGCTAGCTGGATGCCTGCTTTACATGCAGGAGTAAAGAGCGTGATGCCCCAAGGAGCAAGCCCCAAGCAATGGAGCAGGCCCTGGGCACCCGCCAGCATGGCCCAAAAGCAAAGAAACAAAATTCCCTTCTTCTGTCAAATTACCAGGGTCCCCCATTTCCACCATTCCTAGATGCTCTTCCTCATTCCTCATTGCTGCTCCCACTCTTCCAAACCTTTCCCTATCCAAAGGTGTTTCCTATCTGCCCTCCAGGCCTAGCCCCTCATTTAGCCAGTGGGGCCGAGAAGGCAGCTCTGCGCCAGAGCATTTGCCCAAGATGTAATGAAGCTCTGGATTCCACCACCAGGAAAGATCCTTTGAAAAAGTAAATAAATAAAATAGTCTGTGATCTCTTCAAAGTCCCTCTTCTAGATGCAACTTCTTCCAAGCTGGAGGCCCTGAGCACCTCCCCTTAACATCAACTGGCCCAATTCTCTAGAGCATTGGCCCCCAGTCCTGTGAAGAGCAGCCTGCTTTGCCCACCTTAAACAGCAACATACTGGATTCCTTCCACCCCATGAGAATCCATCATCAAATCTACTGACTCTGTCCCCAGATCCAATCACTGCTCAGAAAATCTACTGTGAGGAAGTTCGTCCAAACTGGTGGTTCTCAACCGCTGGATCTGCAGACTGCTGGTCTACACAACTGTCCAGTCCCACCTGGATTAACACAAAAGCCTCAGTCTCCCTCCCTGCTTCTTTCTGCCCCCTAAGAAATAAACAAAGCTTCGCCACCCTGCAGCCACAGGCATCTTTCCAAACCCTTTCCCAGCACTACTGAGAACTCTGCCAGCCTCTGACCTCAGGGGGACCAAAACTCCTGTGACTGGCACCTGCCTCTCTCCAGCCGCCAGTCATGCCTCTCCACCTCGCCGGCTCTGTTCCAGTCTCACTCCCTGCTGATCCTCATGGTACAGGCCTGCTCTGGGCCTGCTCCTCTCCCCTCTGGCTACAGCAGAACTCTGCAGCCTTCGCCTGTCTCACCTGCTACTATACTGCCTTTATGTCTGTCCTGTTTTGTTTGGGAGCTGTTCCGAACTCCAAGCTTGAAGGAGCAAGTGGAACCAGGAATCAGACCTGGGCCTTCAGCACGCAGGGCATCACTAGCGACCCTCCCATCAGAATGAAAGATGAAAGCATGCGCTCCAGCCTTTAGGCATTTCCCCAGGCTCTCTCTTCTAATCGAGTCCCAAATATCACCAACATGACCCAATCTGGAACAGTCTCCCTGGTCATTGCTCATTCTCTCCGCACTTAGCCTTCTTATAGTACATTCAGTGTGGACATCACAGTGTCTCCACGTGTGTGTGTGTGTGTGTGTGTGTGGTGCGCATGTGAGCACGTGTGTGTTGTGTGTGTATGGGGGGTGGGAGGATGGACCATCCTTTTCCCAGGCTCTTAATTAATACAGATAATGAGGAATATCCCACAAAGAGCAGATCCTCAATAAATATTATTGAGCTAAAAGTATTCACCGGCCACTTTGTTTTACTATAAGCACGGACACAGAGCAAACAAGAATCAGTCTGAGAGATAATCTGTCGACTTCCTTGGGACTTCAAATTAAAATGACAAGACTCTAGTTTTGTTTTGTTTTGTTTTTCTGTTTTGGATGGGATCCCAGCGATGCTCAGGGATTACTCCTGGGACTGTGGGGTCAATATGGGATGGAGAGGATCGAACCGGGGTCGGCCGCATGCAAGGCAAATGCCCTACCCGCCAGACTATCGCTCTGGCCCAAATGACAAGACTAGATTCACGTGCCTGGCTCTGGGCATAAACCGGGAACTCGCGAGTCTAGTCACTCCTGTATCCTCCCAGGCAAGAAACATTTCTCTAGTCGCTAGCAAGTTCTCAAAGTATTACCTCTGGGCATCTTCATCTACATTAACTGTGATTCACTTTAGTAATGAGACTTTGGTCTTTCACTCTGTTATAACCTGCTTAAACCTAATCAGGTAGTAAAGAAAGATGCAGGAAAGAATATGACAAATATTAATAAAAGCTCTGGATATGGCTGAAGAAATAATACAGCGGGTAGGGAATTGGCCTTGGATACAGCCGACCTGGGTTCAATCCCCAGCATGCCATATGGTCCCCTGAGCATCACCAGGAGTGAGTCCTTAGTGCAGAGCCAGAAGTCAGCTGTGACCATCACTGGGTGTGGCCCAAAAAAAACAAACAAACAAAAAAAAAACTCTGGGTCAGTATAGGTCGCTTTGAAGAAGGCAAATCTCTAGATGGAAGAGGCTGCAAGAACCAAGAGTGAGCAGCAGGGGACAGGGACAGCGACCTTTTCTCTTCCCTCAGAGCAGCACGGGCACAGCTAACATCCCTGCAGGCAGATCGCTGGCCTGCCGGAGGTTTCAGTTCCTTACACAGAAGCTCCGCATTTCTGCAACCTGTGTTCACTCTCTAGGCTCATACGAGCAGGGAGAAGGGGAAGATTCCAACACTGTAGCAGCGAAAGGTTGACCTGCTCTTTTAGTGCCTGCCATAGAGGCAGGTTGGTGGGGTGGGAATGGGGCACCAAGGTGCTGGGGTGTGCACTGGTGGAGGGAGGGGTGTTGGAACAGACTGCAACCTAATCATGAGCAGTTTTGTAATGCTGATTCAATGTAATGGTGATGTCATAGTGATTCATATGATTCAACCGAATCATATGGTGATTCAATTTTTAAAAAAATGAGCTCAAGGGCCAGAGCGATAGCCTAGCGGGTAGGGCGCTTGCCTTGCACGCAGCAGACCTGTGCCGGCCTGGGTTCGATCCCCGGCATCCCATATGGTCTCCTGAGCACCACCAGGAGCAATTCCTGAGTACAGAGCCCGGAGAAACCCCTGAGCATTGCCAGGTGTGACCCAAAAAAGCCAAAAAGAAATGAGTTCAAATCAGGGTATCTCAAATGCCTGAGTCTAACGTTCTGATTTCCAATGTGAACTTCAAAAGTGAAGAACTGAGCTTCCACGCCAACACGCAATTCTTATCCTTCTTCTTTTTATATTTTTAAATGTTGGGGTTTGTTCGGGGGTTGGTTGGTTTGGAGCCACACATGGCAATGCTCAGGAATCACCCTGGTGGTGCTTGGCAGTCCATATGCGACACCAGGGACTGAACCTGGGTTCACTGTGTGCAAGGTAAATGCCTTACCTGCTATACTATCACTCCAGTTTTTCCTTTTGTATTTTGGGTGTTCTTTTCGGGGGCGTGGGGAGGCCAGAAGACAAAACTGGTGTTCCAGGTTTGCTGCACTCTGGGATTACTCCTGGCAGGCCTCAAGGGACTCATACATGGGTGCGAGGGACTGGACCCCGCATGAGGCCAACCCTACCGCCGCGAACTATCACTCCAGCTCCACCACTTATTAGCATCAACCCTGAGGGACCAAAACCTGGTCTGAAAAGTCGTTTGTGCTTCTGTGTTCAAGTCAGCACTATTTCACTATTCACAACAGCCAAAATCTGGAAACAACCTGAATGCTCAAGAACAGATGAGTGGATAAGGCAACTGAGGTGCAAATATACACAAGGTAATACGGCTTGGTATAAGAAAAGACGAAATCATGATATCTGCTGCTATGTGAACAGATACGGAGAGTTTCATGCTGAATGAAGTAAGTCATAAGGAGAGACTAATTATCTCTCTCATACGTGGGATTATAAAAATACATAGTAAAGGAACAACAAATGGCAAGAGGCAACAGAACCTAAGAAATTGGTCTAGGGAACTGAGCTTAACCATGGTAGGGATGGGCTTGGGGGGAGGCTAAAAGGGGGACCTCTAGTGGAAGGATGTGGTGTAGCAACACTGCATGCATGAAACCTCGTCATTTAATAGTACTCTTTAACATGGTGCCTAAACTTTAAAACGTTGTTTCACATTAGAGGTCAGTTTAGAGTGGGGGGGGCTGAAAGGGGGGGGGGGCGGGGGGGGGTCAGAGAGGCAGTGCAGGAGTTGCCTTGCATGTGGCCAAACAGGCTCAGTCCCCAGCACTGCACCGGTACTCTGAGGCCCACCAAAAGAGATCCTTAAGAACAGAGTGAGCCCAGAGCAGCTGGGTGTGGCCAGGAAAAACAAAGGAGCAGGCAGAGGGAGATAATCAAATTAATTAAGTTTTGGGTTTTTTTCCCTAAATGTGAATGACATTAAATTAGTATTCCATCCCAGCCAGCACTTCAAGCCAAACTAAATTCTTCAGGCGAAAGGCCAAGTGTGTTCAGTACGTAAAATGAAGCCTGAAGGAGAGAGAAGGAAGTGTTTCCTGCCTAGGACATGCAGCCCTCTGCTTTTCAAGATTGCGGACACATGTAATTCAGTGTCTTTTCCCCTTCTTCAGTCATATCTAGAGCTGGTCTGAGCTTGAAGCATTTGAGAGTATGTAATTCAAGCAGTCATGTGCTCTTCACAGAAGCTAACTGGCAATCCTAAAAGCTCCTACGCTTATTAAAAATCTACTACAAAATTAATTTGAACTAACTCGTGTCATGTATGAATGACGGCGACTTGTCTTCTATTTATTCCGGCTTCTCTGCATAAGGTTCGCCGCCAGCAGATACTCCGTGTGAGTGAGCTAGAAACTCACCTCACGTCTTTACGTGCATGAGCGAGTGTCTGTTCCCAGGCAGAGGCGGGTATTACACGCACTCCTCCCGAAGCAGTGCGCCCAGAGTGCTGTGCGGAGTGCGCTAAGCCAAGGCTGTATGGAATGAGCCAAGCCAGGAATCTGTGGGCGAGAATGCTTCTTACCTCTCTTGGCTTACTGGAAATGGCAACGCTGCCGTCTTTGTTGTACTTGATTGGGGCTCCGCCTTCTTGCACTAGGGTCCCATACCCTGTGCTGGTGTAAAATGCAGGCACTCCGGCCCCACCTGCACGGATTCTCTCTGCAAGGGTACCCTGGAGGTAAGCAAGTAAGACTCCGTTAAAAGTTCCCTCACTTCACCATTGCATGTGCACACAAACATCTAGAGACGCCAGCTTCTGCTCACGCGGTCTTCAACACAGCAGTTCGCAGTGTTGCACGTGGGTGCCTTTCACTTGCACCGTGTGCGATTAACTGTCACACACCTAGACAAGTCTCTTTTGCAAAGTGCTTACCCGTGAAGTCACGTATCTTCACTCCCACGCCTCCCATTGCTTTCTTAATCTGAGACTTTGCGCCATTACATTTTTACTGTTTTTAAGCTGATTTTCCAAATCTGAACACATAACTAATGGCACACAGTTAAAAACACACTTACATTACCGTGGCATATATGGGTCTGACCTGACTCTCGGAGTACTAAGTCATTATCTTAATAATGTACAATGGCTCAAATTTGCTTGGAGTTTATTCTAAACTATTCCTAGAAGTATATTATCAACTAAATTGTGTAATAAAGGAAAATGCAATGTGCCAAACAGATAAATTGACTTTTTTCAAAGACTAATAAGAGTATTTCAATTTGTGTTTTGGAGGAGAAATAACTATAAAGCATATTTCTGTATCTTCCTCTCTCCATCCTAGAATCCCTAAGGTACTGAGTAACTTCAAACCTACTTTCGTGGCTCTCTCACACACAGTTCCTACCATTCCACCCAATTTTCCCTGGGGAGGGGGATCACTCTGGCCCTGAACACTTCTTTACCCTCCCAGCAATGACACCTTCTGTTTCGGTCTAGATACGGCACGGTCAGACTAGAAAACTTGGCCGGCTATTCAGTAGTAACAATTGGTTTAGGGGCTTATTTACAGTGTGATAATACTGGCCCAACCTAGCAATAATTTTCTATTTTCACTATCACTATCACTATCTTCCCGTTCATCATCAATTTGCTCGAGCGGGCTCCAGTAACATCTCCATATGTCCTGTCTCATGCTAGTAGAGTCCAATGGCATCTGCTCGCTCCAGGAACATAAAGAGCCTCAAACCATTATATTAGGTCATGGGAATGACCTAACATAATTGTTACTGGTATCTGGTATATCAAATATGACACGGGCAGCTTGCCAGGCTTGCCGTACGGGTGGCATACTATTGTAGTCACCTCTAAATGAAGCATTTATTGATAAACTGCACGGCCTCAGGCGGCTGCGCGAGCCAGGCTGTGATAGGCTCATCTGCTGGATGGAGTTCTGAAGCGAGGGAGGGGTCTGGATGTGGAAAATGGTGGCCCTCATGGAGTGGGAGGTCATCTGGCTTGTTGCGAGGCTCTGCTGGGGTGGCGGGCCAGGGCTAGAACCCACCATCCCTCCTGGGTGCCTTGTGAGTGGCTGGGCACAGGGAGAGCTGGTATCAATGTCAGAAAAAAGAGAGGGGGAAAATGAACTTCCAATAAACTCTGGCTTTGCTGCAGAAAGTGGCAATAGATTAAGCACTAAAAAAGTGGAAGAGTTGAAATAACAATCATAAAAGCATATACTAATGAAATTTTCTATTTTATTAAAAAATAAGTAGGGGGCAACTAATCATTAGGATTTCAGACAGCGAGTCAGTGAAGGAGGGGGATTTTCTCGGAAGGGGAGATTTCTGGCATAACTGAAATTCTTCCAAAAAACTGGCTCTCTGATCTACCTCATGGGTAGGTCACTTTGAAGGGCATTTTAAACTCCAATTACTGGAACAACATTAAGAACACCCCCTATTTAAAAATGTTTAAAATACAGGGGGGGGCCAGAAACAGTAGGTAAGACACGTGCCTTGCACATGGCCACCAGGCTTCCACACCCAGCGACCAAGGACTGTCTTTCAGAATGTTCCACGTCAGGAGTGACTAACTGATTCCTTTCAAAGAAAACCGTCAAACGAGTCCGTCTCTCCGAACACGGTACCAAGTGTCTGCACTGCCAGAAAGAGGTTGCCGCACCCCCACTGCAGCACCAGGAGAAGTCCAAGCAACCGAGACCGAGGCACAGAAACGCGAGCACTGGCTCTGCCGTCAGCTCTTCCTTAACTTTAGATCAACTGTTTGTTTAACGTCTCTGACCACTTCTTTGTAAAATGGTCGAACAACGCGTGTGCTGCAGATTTTATTACGTGGAAGAGTGATAAGTCTGAAACGACAAATGCTGGCAAACAGCAGGACGATGGCCGCTACCACAAAGTGCAAGAAAAAGGGGAACCTCATACTCTGCTCACTGGAATTCTTTCTCATGAAAAGAATCCTTAGGGCCAGAGAGATCGTACATTGGATACGGCGCTTGCTCTGCAGCTGCTTGACCTGGTTAGGGTCCCTGGAGCACTATGGTGCCGTGAGCCAGCCAGGAGTGATCCTTGAGTGCAGACGGAGTGATCCCTGAGCTCAGCTGGGTGGGGCCCAAAAAATAAATTTAAAAGTATGCTTTTTTCTTAAGTTCTGATTCTTATCTGTTCAGCTGTACAGAGGCCTGGAGGTAGGCCCCAGAGATGTTCTATAGATGCCAACATTTCAACATTTCCCACCCACTACGCAAGTCCCAATATCCCAACTGGTTACCTGGTTTGGTTTATATGAAAAAATGTTCAGGGGCCAGAGAAACAGTACAGGAGCCACAGCGCTTGCCTTGCACACGCCAACGCTGGTTTGATCCACACTTCAGATGGAGACAGTCAGGAATCACTCCTGAGCACAGAGCCAGGAATAGTCCCCGAGTGTGGTCCCAAAAGAAATATCAAAGATCCTCTCTGGCAAAACAAACAATAATGCTAAAGACCCAGAAGTTGGCTTTCTACAACCTCCAGAATAAAAAGGTACCTCAAGCTATAAGGTAAAGAAGCAAAGTCTATGCAATAGACAGAACTGGGTCTTCCCAAACTCTTTTGTGAAAGCGCTGACTTACAAGGTGCCCGCACTTGGAGAGCAGGGCAGAGCCGACATCACTCAGATGAATAAAGTCATCAGAGCAAGCCCTGCCCCGAAGGATTCGAGGCTGGAGCAAGACACCTGGGCATGCTCCTTTCACACGAGAGCACCTGCTCTCTCCTCCCAACCGGAAATGAATCAGGGGCAGCCCCTGGCGGCGGACTGCCTGGCCACAGAACAGCAGTGAGCGGTCCCGTTCCATTGCTTGGGCCTGGTGTCCGTATTCTGACACGAGAGCACCGCAGACGACAGCTGTAGTGATTCCAGCTTGACAATTGTCAGTGAAAACTGGAGAAACACTAAGCCCTGTGCGGTGCTTGGCCATGTCCATGCTGTGGCAGGATCACGTGGGATCCAGGTTATCTTGGGAAGCCTCGGGGACGAAGAACGGCCCCCGCGCCAGCTCTCCGGAGACAAGTATAAACTGTGACTTCACTACAGGAAAACAGTTTTGCACCTACCAATTAGGTGAAGTCGGGTACAAATCTTTTTGGCTGACAAAAATAAAGCAGAGTCAAGGGCTGTGTGGCTGAGACCACATCAGAATGACAGAACAACACACGCCCTGTGTCCTTGGACTGAGATGGCGACAAAGAGGTTTCCCTGTGGCTAATGCTTCCATTAGCTACGAGCCAGGGTAGCAGGTGACTCGGTTCACACTCAACCCGCTGTGATAACTGTTTGCTTTGAAATGACATCAGCTCCCTGGCAACCTGCACTGACCCCCAGTACATGAAGCCTCCGCAAAGTCTCGGGAGGATTGTCTCACACATTTCTAATCCCGTGGTTTGCAGGAACTAAGCTCTAGGTCAATCCTCCCAGCATCTTCAGCATGGTTTCAGCACAAGATACGCCGGGCCGAGCCTGAAATCTGACGCTGTAGCCGCTAGTGTCTGTACTGGGAATCCTTTACAGGTGCCAATGGCAGGGAGAAAAATGTCCATAGCTACCACATATTAAAGCTAAAGGATTAAACTAACAGGTGTGCTGGACAAAATCCCCCAACTTTGGCAAGAGTGTCCTGTCCGCCTTAGCTCTCTCTAGCTCAAAGAGATTTCCAAGGGGAGAAAAAGCACAATTTAAATTAAGTCAGCTTGGAATAAAAGCAAAGCAGCGAAATTTTCTAACCTGAGGCGTCAGCTCCACTTCTAATTCACCAGATAAATATTGCCGTTCAAATTCTGCATTTTCTCCCACGTAGGAAGAGACCATGCGCTTTATCTGCCTGGTTTTAAGTAGAAGGCCCAAGCCAAAGTTGTCCACCCTGGAAGAAAAACGAAAGCAGCTTACAGTCAGACATCGAGCAAAGCAAGCTATGGCTCCCGTTCAAAGACAACGGTTCACGAGCGCCATGTTTCTGGGCCTCTAATCGTAATTCTTTCATACTACTCGCCACCCAAAGAGCAGCCTTGCAAGAAGACTGTTCTTTTCTGATTGTTCAGCTCAGGAAACTAAAGTTAAAAAGCCGTTTCAATCAATCTTCCACCACGATCCTGAGTAGTAAATGACTATGTTAGAACTGAATCCACTTCCTCCAGCCCAGCCCCTCCCGCTGCTGCAAAGCGTTGCAGGTTAGAAGCTGGGCCAAGATGGACGCCAGCCCTAAGCTTTGTTTTTTTTTGTTTTTTTTTGTTTGTTTGTTTCTGCTTCTTTTTTGGGTCACACCCGGCAATGCTCAGGGGTTACTCCTGGCTCTGCACTCAGGAATTACTCCTGGCGGTGCTCGAGGGACCATATGGGATGCCGGGATCGAACCCAGACCGGCATGGGCCGGCCGCGTGCAAGGCAAACGCCCTACCCGCTGGGCTATCGCTCTGGCCCCCGACAGCCCTAAGCTTTGGAGGCTGCCGTGCGTGCAGAGGCGGATCCTGTCGGACCCTGGACTGACTTCAAAGGAAGGGGCTGCACAGATAAAGCGGTCCAATTCCAAAAGACAGGAAAAGGTGTTTTCATAGGCAAAAGAAGAACATGCTTGTGAAATCTGGACACAAATTATAAATATCAACTACTTTTCTCCAGCATAGACATTTTGCTTTAAGTGCTAATCCATACTTACAATATTTTACAACAAAAATCAGGAGACAAGTCCCAAACCTGAGAAAATATTCTAGCTGGCAAGATCCCTTACCTGTTAAATTATCCCCAGTCTGGCTTAATTTATTTACAAGTAAATATTATTTTATTATTTTTATTTATTTTTCTTTTTTAAAAATTATAGATATGCCTTTTTTAAAATATTTTATTATACCACCATGAGATATACAATTACAAAGATGTTGATGTTTGGGTTTCGCCATACAGTGTTCCAGCACCCATCCCTCCACCAGTGCCCATTTCCCACCACCATGTCCCCAATTTCATCCCCCTCCCCTAGCCTGCCCCATGGCGGGTTCTTTATCTCTTATCTCTCTTTCTCTTTCTCTCTTACACATTGTGGACTGCAATATACACATTTAAAGGTTATCATGTGTATTCCCTTTACCTATATTCAGTGCTCAGTTCTAGGCTGGGTTATCATTTTCAACAATTGTTAGCACACTGTTCCCTTTTCTGTCTTACCTAACCTCTGACTCCCACATGTTTGTGGTAGATTCCACCTATTGACACGACCTCCTGATCCATGTGTAAATGTTATTTTAAAATTAAAGTTTGTAGGTCAGCTATAGCGGGTGAGCAGGGGCGATTCAGGCCTGGCTTCAGGTCCAGCATCACATGGGCCCTGAGCACCCCAGCCAGGAGCAAGCCCCGAGCACCAAGCCTGGAGGAGTCCCTAGGCACAGCCAGTTAAAACTAAATAAATTTAAAATAAACAAATACATCATTTTATATATCCTAAGAATAAATACATAAGTTTATTCTTAGAAGTGGTGCAGGTGTTTTTAAATTGGATTCTATTTGTGCCTTTCTCATTTATTTCTATTATCTCTTTACAAAACAGGATACATATAAGACTCAAGCAAAGTGAAACTAGTAACTGAGTGAATATTTCCTTAGTCAGCTTTCCCTCTATTACTCTACCCAAGAGCTTCAAAAATTAGTTGAATCAACTTGGTAAAGAAAACACTTCTTTTGTTTGGTTTTGGTCCACTCCTGGCTCTGTGCTCAGGGATCAGTCCTGGCTGTGTTCCAGGAACCATACGGGCTCGAGGATTATGCCCAAGTTAGTTGTGTGCAAGGCCAGGTCCCTGCACGTAGCACTATCTCTACAGCCCCAAGAAAACATTTCTAAGATAATAAGGAATCAAACTATGAAACTATCTTTTACCAGAAACGTGGCATAGGCTGTAGAGAGGACGGGGTTAAGGTGTTTGCGTTGCAGTTTGATTCCCAGCAAACGGTTCCCCAGTCCACCAAGTACTGCCCCAACAAAAGTCCCTCTAGTGGCCCCCAAGCACAGAACCAGAAGCAGCTTTCTAAGCACCAACTTGTGACCCTAAAACCAAAAAGATTTCAAAGTAAAGAAATGTGGGAAGAACTAAATTAAAAGGGAAGACAGTAGCAAATACTGGAAACGCGATAGAACAATCAAAATTCCCAGATTTGCTGAGGCGACTGGATCTGGATACACACTCTCCTGAAAAAATGGTAGCCACGTTGTTTGATGCTGAAGGTTCCTTCCTTCCTTCCTTCCTTCCTCCCTCCCTCCCTCCCTCCCTCCCTCCCTCCCTCTCCCTCCCTCCTTCCTTCCTTCCTACGCTGAAGGTTCCTTCCTTCCTTCCTTCCTTCCTTCCTTCCTTCCTATGCTGAAGGTTCCTTCCTTCTTCCTTCCTTCCTTCCTTCCTCCCTCCCTCCCTCCCTCCCCCCCTCCCTCCCTCCCTCTCCCTCCCTCCCTCCCTCCTCTCCTTCCTTCCTTCCTTCCTTCCTTCCTTCCTTCCTTCCTGCAATGCTCAGGGGTTTCTCCTGGCTCTGCACTCAGGAATTACTCCTGGCGGTGCTCAGGGGGAACATATGGGATGCCGGGATCGAACCTGGGCGGGCCGCAAGGCAAACGCCCTCCCGCTGGGCTATCGCTCCGGCCCCAATGCTGAAGGTTTCTTATGCCACAAGTCAAGAATTCTACTCCCGGTCTACAGCCTCAGTAACTCGGGCTTAAGTTGAATAAAAATCAATAAGAATATTTATTGCAGCATGATTCAAAATGAAGCCTCCCCCCTGGCCCTCGGAGCAGAACTGACATGCAAACAGTGGTGCAACCACACAGTGGACCAGCAACGAGAATGAGCACGGCACATGTGGGCATTGGGAAAACAGTGCACACCAAGTTACTCCTGGCATTATGTTCAAACACAGACACCTACCAAGGTCAGAAGCGACCAAAATTACCCACTTCCTACTTAACAGCTGACCTCCATACTGGCAGAGAACAACCAGAAGGAGCATGCATGAGAATTTTCCAGGGCACCGATCAAGTTCCACTTCTTTTTCTGAGTCTTGGTTATTCTTAAACCTGGAAAATCTATCAAGTAGCACACTTACACTCACTTTTCGGTACTATCTACCAGTGGTAAAGAGTGGCTGGAGCCAGAGTCCAGCGGGTACAGTGTTTGCCTTGCACGCGGCCAACCCAGGTTCGAGCCCCGGCATCCCATATGGTCCCACCAAGCACCAGAAAGAGTGATTCCTGAGTGCAGAGCCAAGAGTAAGCCCTAAGTATTGTCAGGTGTGACCCAGAAAAGAAAATAAAAGTAAACTACAGGCGCCAGGGAGATAGTATAGTGGCTAGGGTGTTTGCATAGCACACGGCAGATAACCTGGATTTGATCCCCGGCATCCCATATGGTCCCCGAACACCGCCAGGAGTAATTCCGGAGTGCAGAGCCAGGAGAAGCCCCTGAGCATCACTGGGTGTGGCCAAGAAACAAAAATAAAACATAACAAAGAACGGGCTAGAGGTGATACAGAGATAAGGGTGGACGGTCTTTGGGACTTTGGTGGGTTGAAGGAGCAACAACTTTGTACGCCCAAACTATAAACATTAAAAGTATTTTAATCATGTAAAACTACAGTAAGAAAATTAGTTATAAAATAAACAGGGGGAATGGTCGTGATAGCAACAATTATGCAGCGAAATACGGGGTTTACCTATCAGCCTTCCACTAATGGTTCAGTATTGGGAATCAGACGGAATCTGCTAACATTTTCCGGCCCGCCGTAGGTTGAATATGAATAGTGTCATGATTGATTCTCACGTAAAGGAAACAGCGTCAATAGAACAGGATCAAGAGTAGGCCTCTGACAGCCGGTAGACACCCTGAGGACGAATACTGCACGTGTCCACTAGAGGGCTCCAGACCACCGAGATTCTCCATCCCTCTGAACACCCGCGCGAGCCCACTCCCGCCCCTTAAGCTGCAATGCCTCCTTTGGTTCAGCTACTACTCCGGGAACACACCGCCTGCAGCCCCTTCTCACCTCGGCCCGCTCTCGCACAGCCGGGAGTGGGAGTTTCTCTGGGGAAATTCAGCCGCAACCAAGAAAATCTGCCCAGGAGCTGCTTGCTTCTCACTTCCTCCTCTGTCCCCTCCACCCTCACCGGCCTTTTGCAGGGACACCCCGGCATCCTCTGCTTCTGTGTCTGCCTACTACAAGCCAGTCACAAAATGGCAAGCCAGATGTTTTAATATAAGTGAAAAGCGTTGGGCTGGTACAAGCAGGAGCTAAGGAGGAAAGCACCAGGTCTCAGTAGCTCATCCCACCCAAGGAATAGGTAGCCAATCAGAACGTAGAAGGGGGATACCTGGGGGCGGGATTTGGCAGCAAATAAAAGGCAACCCCAGTCTCCTCCCCCAAGACAAGAGCTCTCTCTCTCTCTCTCTCTCTCTCTCTCTCTCTCTCTCTCTCTCTCTCTCTCTCTCTCTCTCTCTCTCTCTCCTCCCTCCCTCCCTCCCTCCCTCCCTCCCTCCCTCCCTCCCTCCCCTCCCTCTCCCTCCCTCTTTCTCTTTCTCTCTCCCTCCCTCCCTTCCTCCCTCCCTCTCTCTCTCTCTCTCCCTCTCCCCCCCTCTCCCTCCAGGTGCTCCCAACGGGCTCCTTCCCTTTCCTCTTGGATCAGGTAGGGCTGGCGGCATGCCCAGGTACAGGGCCCAGTATGGACAGGCCATGGAAGGCCAGGCAAGGGCTGCTACAGGTATGGGCCAGGCTCAGAGGCCCAGGTCACGGTAGGGCTTGGATGCCCAGGATAGCCCAGGTTCAGGCAGGGCACGGATGCCCACGTACAGGGCAAGGTACTGAGCACAGGAGTCTCACCCACGAGGGCAGGGTGGAGGCTGGACACTAAGGACAGCCGGAACAGGGCAACAGGGACCGCTGGGGTACAGTTGGGAGGCCCAGCAGCAGGCGCTGAGAGAGCAGCACAGGAACAGGACCGGGCCATCGTGTGGGATGTGAGCAGACTGCGTGGGACAGGACCAGGAATTCGGTCACGGGTAACAGAGAGGCTAGAGATTTGGGGAAGGGACCTGGAATCCTCTGTGCATTAAACTAACTTTCAGCCTTCTCAGTTTTGTATGTAATTCTTTCATACAGTCCTCAAGAACCACTAGCACAGGCGAATCCACTTCGTGTTAACAAGATGGTGCCTGGCAAGACGTTGGCTGGAAGCCAAGAGGGCCAACTTCGCTCCCCACCGCCATCTCCTCACTTCCCACCTCCGCGGGCCCCCTTGCCGCCCCCACCCTGCCCCTCCAGCCTGGGAACTCTTCCCCCATATTTCCAGGGGCCTACCCCGTGGCCCCTCCCCCGCCTCTACTCAGCCATCACCTCCATTTTGTGCTAGCCTGCTCCTGCACCTCCCGCTGCTGAACCTCATTCTCGCCTTCTCTTCCCACAGGGCACCTGACCGTGGAGCATTCTGGGAAATGGCCTCTAGGCTGTGTGTCTTGCTCATCCTCTGCCTCGACCCCCTTGGGACAGAATGTTCAGGAAGGCCTGGCTGCATCCCTCTCTGTTTCCTCCACTTCCCTCCCCAACAGAGAAGCAGACAACAGTAGTCCTCAGAAGGATTCGATTCCTGAAGAAACGGTGCAATTCCCTAATGCCGCTCTAGCCCAGAGCCCTGGGTCCTCACTAATGAAAGCGAACAGTCGCTGGGTACCTGAGGTGGATGTTTTCTCCGACCCTCCACAACCACTCCCCAAGCTCCGGCCGGCTCATATGCCTCACCTGGCTGCCTGCGTAGGCTGGGCATGGTTCTCCCTTGCTGTCTGGCTTCTGACTGGGTTCAGCCAATGGGAGGCAGCAGAGTGTGAGGGGAGAATGATGAGCCTGGATTTATATTCCCTGACGCCCGCCATGACCAGCTGCAACACACTGGGCAGCCCTTTCCACAAAGACGTTCTTCCAGAACTGACATCAGCTCTTCCCACTCATCCCTGCTGCCTCTCCTCAGGTACCAGCTCCAGTCACTCACATACTCCTCAGGTACCAGCGCTAGTCATGCATATACTCCTCAGGTACCAGCTCCAGTCACTCACATACTCCTCAGGTACCAGCGCCAGTCACTCACATACTCCTCAAGTACCAGCGCCAGTCACTCACATACTCCTCAGGTATCAGCGCCAGTCACTCACATACTCTTCAGGTATCAGCGCCAGTCACTCACATACTCCTCAGGTACCAGCTCCAGTCACTCACATACTCCTCAGGTACCAGCTCCAGTCACTCATGTACTCCTCAGGTACCAGCACCAGTCACTCACATACTCTTCAGGTACCAGCGCCACTCACATACTCCTCAGGTACCAGCGTCAGTCACTTATATACTCCTCAGGTACCAGCTCCAGTCACTCATGTACTCCTCAGGTACCAGCGCCAGTCACTCACTCCTCAGGTACCAGCGTCAGTCACTTATATACTCCTCAGGTACCAGCTCCAGTCACTCACATACTCCTCAGGTACCAGCGCCACTCACATACTCCTCAGGTACCAGCTCTAGTCACTCATGTACTCCTCAGGTATCAGCTCCAATCACTCAATACTCCTCAGGTACAAGCGCCAGTCACTCACATACTCCTCAGGTACCAGCTCCAGTCACTCACATACTCCTCAGGTACCAGCGCCAGTCACTCATGTACTCCTCAGGTACCAGCTCCAGTCACTCAATACTCCTCAGGTATAAGCGCCAGTCACTCACATACTCCTCAGGTACCAGCTCCAGTCACTCACATACTCCTCAGGTACCAGCGCCACTCACATACCCCTCAGGTACCAGCTCCAGCCACTCATGTACTCCTCAGGTACCAGCTCCAGTCACTCAATACTCCTCAGGTATAAGCGCCAGTCACTCACATACTCCTCAGGTACCAGCGCCAGTCACTCACATACTCCTCAGGTACCAGCGCCACTCACATACTCCTCAGGTACCAGTGCCAGTCACTCATATACTCACACCATTCGCCTCAGTTTTGACCCGTTCCTCTCAGTGGCCCAATATGCGAGCATCAGTGGGAGCCTCTGAAGCCCTGTCCATGAAAGTCTGGGCAACAAAACAATTCAGAAAAGCAGAGACTTTCTTTTGTTCCTTCTTTAAGTAACTGAACTAGTTCGAAGCATACAGGTCAATGCCACCATCCCAAATGTTACTTGGGTCATTCGTTGACATGGGAGTTTTTCGAACCATTTTTTCAGGGATCTGTTTAATTTTTTAGCCAGTTACGCATGTGCACTTGACTCTGTCTGGAGCTGGCCTCTCTGTAATTGTTGACATTAGTGCTGGGAACAATTGTGTGTTGACTTTTGCTTTGTTTCTTGGCCAGCAACCTGGCATGGCAACCAAAAAAAGCATAAGCTCCTCAGTCCTAAAAATAAGCTAATCACCTGACTAAAGTTAGTGCTTATACCTCAGAAAAAAATTGTTAGAGAGCTCATAATACAAGTCTTTTTTTGCCACACGTTTCACAACTCAGTCAACCAACATGAACGCTTATGAATATCAGATACTGACAACACAAAAAATAGATACACTAGTTTTCTTACACAACTTTTAGAGAAGAAAGACGTGATCTTTTGCAAATAAGAAACACACCATTTAGTATCCTACACTTGGTATTGAATAAAGGGCATTAATACCATGTTAAGTGGCTATTGAAGTGATAATTGAAGATAACACTGATGGACTTTCAAAGAGACTCTCTTACTTGTAGGAACCATTTTGCTAACACATAGACTTAACAATCAGCTCCCTAATAGCAAGGTAAGGGAGAGATGTCTTGACAATGGAGCCAGTGACAGCTCAGGTGTCAGGTACGTGGGGCTCCAAGAGCAAGGGTCACAGAGTCTCACCACGCATGGCCCCGGGGCTGCTGGGCCTGAGTAGAGCTGTGTCTGAGCAGTGACCCCCTTTCTCAGGATGAGTCTCTGTGAGAGCAATATAAGGGGGTATAACCCCCAATGAAAAGTGACCCCCTTTCTCAGAGTCTCTGCTGAGAGCAATATAAGGAGGTGTCACACCCCCCCCATGAAACTAACAAAAATAAAGCAAAACTTCATCATCAGGAGTGCAAAGCTTGGGAAAATATTCCACTTTCAGCAGATCCTTTTCACAAAAATGAAAAGGAGCCTTTTCTGGATGAGAACATAATTATGACATTTAAATTCTGTCTATTTACCCAAAGAGTCAATCACACCATCGGTTTGCCAGTGAAGCCAAACCCATGTTCTTCTTCACCCTACTCTAATGGTCAAAGCAAAGCCCTCACTCCAGTAAACCTCAGGGGCTAAAGTGAAGCCCCATAGTAAAGAGACTCAGCTGCCACTGAGGGTTTTCCAAAGCACCCCTATGCTGTCCAATGAAGTAGGTGGACAACCTTGCTTAGCTCAGGAATCTATGGCAAACTACACGATCACTGGGGAATCTATAGCAAACTGTACATGACCAATGGACTCGCTAAAAAATGCAATGAATTCATATTGGAATCATCATAAGCAGCTTTACATAAACATGGAGTGAGTTTCGATAGCGCAAGACATGTTTAAAGATATCAAGTGAGAGTCAACAAGTTACTTCTCCGTTTACGAGCAAGTTTCCTCCATAAACGAGAGAACTGGAATAGATGATGTCTACAAATCCCCTTGGCAACAGTTAGTGACTTTGCAGCTTCTAGCTTAAACACAGCAGGGCACACAGAGCTCCTGGAAGCAACAGGATGGTCTATAACACAAAACACAGAAACTACAACTCAGTTTACAAAGGTTCAAAGCCTCCAAAGGAATTCGGGAAGGGGCAATGAGTCTAGTGAAGTTCCACAATTAGAAGTGATTTCTTAGAACTTGTGTGGCATGAGATGAATTGTACAAAAGGGGGGAGGGGTTAGAGGGGGAAACAGATAATCAGAGAAGCAGCAGGGGACAAAAGTAACCTAGACAAAAGTAACAGTCTCAGTAGACTCAGCAAAGTTACATGAACATAAATATAGGCTCAGTTGCTTCCAAAATGGGGGCCGGTGTGATAGCACAGCGGGTTGGGAGCTTGCCTTGCACAAGACAGACATGGATGCTTCTATCCCTGGCATCCCATATGGTTCCCCGAGCTCACGACGACTGATCTCTCAGCACACAGCCAGGAGTACAGCCTAAGAACAGCTGATTGTGGTCCCCAAACAAACAAACATTTACCATATTTTCCCCCATTACCAATATGGTAACAGGCTAAGCTCCCGGTTTAGTCTTTAATTGTTGAGAGGTGTTGAAACAGCTTTGTCCTTCATAAGTGTATCTTCCTGTATATAGTATTATGAGAACATTATGACCTGCTGTTGATCACTTTGCGGTGATCCAAAAAGTATCACTTGTATCACTTGTCTTCCCATTGTTCATTGATTTGCTTGAGCGGCGCCAGTAATGTCTCCATTCGTTTGGATTGAGGTCCATTATCGTTACTGTTTTGGGCATATCAAATACACCACGGCGGCTTGACAGGCTCTGCTGTGGCTCTGCGTTCATAAAGACCAGGGGGCCCAGTGTTTTTCTATGTCAGACCATCAACCATCCAGGGCCCGGGGGCAGAGCCCTAGGTGTAAACAAGCCTGTCTCCTGTAAGCCACCTGCCAACGCAGTCAGGCACCACAGCCACACCTGCAACACTTCGAGGGGTAGTTGGCAGTCAAGGGGCAGATGGCTGGTCCAAAAGTATTAGGTCTTGGGGCTGGAGCGATAGTCCAGCGGGTAGGGCCTTTGCCTTGCACGCAGCCGGCCTGTGCCGGCCCAGGTTCAATCCCGGAATCCCATATGGTTCCCCAGAGCACCGCCAGGAGTAATTCCTGAGTGCAGAGCCAGGAGTAACCCCTGAGGATTGCCGGTGTGACCCAAAAAGCAAAAAAAAAAAAAAAATAAATAAAAAGTACTAGGTCTTAAGTACTTACAGTCTCCGCCTTCATTAGAGATTAACAATAATCTTTAGATATGAAAACATTAAATTGACTTTTCAATGCATTTAAATTAACAAATGCTGGCTGACTTAGACCGAGAATGTGGAAAAGACAGTTCTACAGCTGAATCTCAACAAAACAAGGTTCATGAAAAATGAACTAGTTCCAGAGGTCCCATTCACTCTCAATGGAACAAACATCTCTGAGTGCAGCAGTTATGTGCCCCATGTCAAGAAGTCAACATGATGAATGACCTAAAACCTGAGTTGCGCAGGAGGAAGAGAGAGGCATGGAATACTTTCAAAAGCATTGAGGAGATCGAGCTAAAAGGACAAAGAACCTCCAGCTCCGGGCACATCTCTTCGACTCCACTGTTCTCCCTGAATTAACATATGCCTCAGAGACCTGGGCCCTACGAAAGCAGGATGAGAATGCTATTCGGGTCTCCCAAAGAGGAACTGAAAGAGCTATGGTTGGAATATCATGCCTCACTCAAGTGAGAAAAGAAAGGATTCCGAACTCTGACCTTCGTCTACGATCCAGAGTCAGGGACGCTGTCTCGTTTGCCAAGGTATCGAAAATCAGATGGGCTGGACATGTAATGCGATTTGGAGCTGGAGAGATAGCCCAAGGGGTAAGGCATTTGTCTTGCATGTGGCTGACCTGGATTCCATCCCCAGCATCCCATATGGTCCTCCTGCATAGTAATTCCTGACTGCAGAGCCAGGAGTAACCGCCTGAGCATCACCAGGTATGAGTCCCTCCCCAAAAAAAAAAGCAAAAAAAAATAATAAATTTCTCACTTACCCTGCATTGTTGCTGACTGCAGTTAACCCCTTCACTCCAGTCTTTAGTAAGGCACCTATAAGATTCTCTGGAATTCCACACAACCCAAAACCTATAATAAGCCAAAAAGATAAACATTTTGTAAAGGGGTCATGCTGGGGCAGAGAAATGTGTGTGTGCTACACTTAACTAAAAAAAAAAAAAAAAAAAAAAAAAAAAAAAGTACGTTAGATCTACTAAGCAAAATGCCAAGATACGTCACGGCAACTCAAGAAATCTATGGTCACAGACCTGTATTCCAATGTTCTGTACCATTACACAGCACCCAACATCACTGAAAGGACCTCACTCCACATGTGGAAAGTTAAGTACAACATGTTCATTTGATAACACGTGGCTCTTCCTGATCCTAACTACTCACATACTTACCTTCTGTTGCCCACTTTGTAAGTCAACCCTTATACAATTACCATTTCAAGCGGGATTGTTTGATACGCCTCAGTATATTTTGCAGAAAGAGAAGCCAAGACCAAAAACTTTCATTTATTTATAGAGAACTATTTTATTTACAGAGAGAACCCAATAGTATTTGAAGAACTGTGAAATTCTTCATAGGTTTGGGTTCAACATGAACTTTCAACGACTGATCAGTGAACTTTATATGAAGTCTTGCTTTCTAAAAGCAAGACCTAGAAAGCTAATGAAATTTAAAATCAAGCAATTATGTTGAATGAGAACAAGAAACAAAAGGGGCATTCCACGACAATGAGCTGCTACTGTGCTTTCTACTCATGAAATGAGAAGGATTATAAGGAAATGGTTAGGAGCAGGCTAAGAGAAAAACATAACCATCCGAGTTATACAGTTTCTCAAGATCTAAGGGATCAAAACTGCTAAGACAACAGCATTTGAAGTTTCAGCTTTTAAAGGAAAACTAAAAAAAATCATAAAAGGAAGAAAAAGAAAATTCTAGGGCCCAGAGGGATAGTACAGGAGGTAGCGTGTTTGCCCTGCAAGCAGACGACCCAGGTTCAATCCTCAGCATCCCATATGGTCCCAAGTACCACTAGGAGTGCACAGCCAGGAGTAACCCCTGAGCATCGCCAGGTGTGACCCCCAAAAAGCCAAAATAAAAAAAGTAAATTACTAAACCTTGCTATATTTTTTGGAAAGAAGACACTATAATAAAATAGAAAATGTAATAATTAGAAATAGAATAATGAGGAAATAACAACTAAAGGATAAGATACAGGCAATTTTTGTTTTATTTTGGGGCAGCGCCTAGCGGTACTCAGGGCTTAGTCCTGGCTACAGAGCCAGGAACCCACAGAGCGATAGAGCTCAGGGATCACGCCAGGCAGTGCTCAAGCAACCATTCATGGTGCCAGGGAATGAACCTGGGTCAGCTGCGTGGAAAGCTAATGTGTAACTGGCTGTACTAGCTCTCCTGGCCCAAGGCATTTTTAATTTATACAGCTTCACTGTTGACTGCTGTACTAAAACACAAGGTGAGTAACACAAACATGGAAAATGACCCCCTTACTCACCACCAACCAGGATTGTCGCATTATTAGGGATATCTTTCACAGCTTCCACTGGATCTGTATAAAATTTAGTATGGCGACTCGTGCTAGTTGAAAAGTACGAAATACAGCCCTAAAACATTAAAAAAAAACTTTAAGTGAATATAAAGGAGAATAATTTTAACACTGCATGCAGAATAAATGATTCACCTTTACATAAAATAGGATAATCCCACTCTGAGTAGTTTATTTAAGAATAGACTAGATATAGAATATTACCTGAAGCGCCTTGTGATCATAGTCTTTTATTAGATAAGGGGGAAATTTTTTGACCACCCAAAAGAATAAAAGCAGAGAACCCACACTCACAATAACTCACAATAACTGTGTCATCAAGAATCAATTTCTTGGGGCCAGAGAGATCGCAGAACCGGTAGGGTGTTTGCCTTGCACGTGGTCGACCGGGTTCGATCCCTGGCATCCTTTATGGTCCCCTGAGCACCACCAGAAGTAATTCCTGAGTGCAGAGCCAGGAGTAACACTGAGCATCACCAGGTGTGACCCAAAAAGAAAAAATAAATCAATTTCTGGGGCCAGGGCAATAGTACAGTGTAGGGTGTTTGCCTTCATGCAGCAGACCTGGGTTCAATCCCCAGCGTCCTATACGGTCCCCCAAGTCTGCCAGGCTTGATAACTGAATTGCTCAGGAGTAACCTCTGAGCATTGCTGGATGTAACCCCCAAAAAAATCAATTTCAGGATCTAGAATAGGCAGGGTTCTTGTCTTGCACACAACCAACCCATGTTTGATTCCCTGACACCTCATAGAGCTCCCGAAGCCCAACAGCAGTGATTCCTGAGTACACAGCCAGGAGTAAGCCAAGAACATAGATGAGTGTGCCCCCACCCCCCCCCACCAAAAAAGAGTATCAATTTCTGATAGTAGCCTAACCTTCCATCAGTCAACAAATAGATTTTTTGAGAACCTATCCTGGGCCAGATACTGTATGTTTCACTCTGGAGCATGAAGATATGCCTGTCATTCTCAAGGATACTAAGTTCCATATGAGTACCCAGAACCCATAACACAAGAACTACCTAACTGTGCCCTTGATCCGTACTATGTAACTGGGCCCTTGATCCAATCTTGGGTGTCAGAGAATGTCTGTCAAAGGGTATAAAAAGTATAAAAGTGCCCTCTAAAGCTTGAAGCTTCTGCATGCTGTGAAACAAGTTACCTACAAGTCAGGCATGGCTAGAACTACCAGTGTCTACCTGCACGAATCTAGCAAGTACTGGTGACCACCCTATACACCACTGCCTCTATACACTCATAATATGAACACAAGAAAGTGTGGACCTTCAATCATCACCTTGCCTCTGCTGTCCTTATAGTGTAACCTGAAAGGAAAGAGAAGAGAGCGACACCTGATTGCTGACAACGCTGTCACTTGCTCAAACTGACAACAACAACATTGAGAGTCTCACTGGAACTGTCCTGAGCTCTCATCCCGACCAGACTGTAGAGGGTGTCAGGAATTAACTAGCATATATGTGTTTCTATTACTCTTTTCTTCTAAAAAATTCCTCTCATAACAAAAAGGGGTCAATTAGCACAAAAAAAATCTATTTCAGAGAATCCTAAAAATCAAAGGAGAGCTGTCAGGGGGCGGTTATACAGCTGCTTCTTGTGCCTTTACATTTCAGACCTACTCAAGGTCATGGATGAGGAGGCATGACCTGGCTCAGGGCCCAAACTAGGGAGAAATAAATGGAAGCAGGGGGAGAGAGTGGAGGGCATAAAGAGGGAGAGAGGGAAGGGCAGAGGGAGAGTGGAAGGGCAGAGGGAGAGTGAGGGAAGGGCAGAGGGAGAGAGGGGAGGGCAGAGGGAGAGAGGAGGGAAGGGCAGAGGGAGAGTGGAGGAAAGGGCAGAGGGAGAGAGGGAAAGGGCAGAGGGAGAGTGAGGAAGGGCAGAGGGAGAGAGGGAAGGGCAGAGGAGAGAGAGGAGGAAGGGCAGAGGGAGAGAGGGAAGGGCAGAGGGAGAGAGAGGAAGGGCAGAGGGAGAGAGAGGAAGGGCAGAGGGAGAGAGGGAAGGGCAGAGGGAGAGAGGGAAGGGCAGAGGGAGAGAGGGAAGGGCAGAGAGAGAGAGGGAAGGGCAGAGGGAGAGTGAGGAAGGGCAGAGGGAGAGAGGGAAGGGCAGAGGGAGAGAGAGGGAAGGGCAGAGGGAGAGAGGGAAGGGCAGAGGGAGAGAGGGAAGGGCAGAGGAGAGAGAGGAAGGGCAGAGGAGAGAGAGGGAAGGGCAGAGGAGAGAGAGGGAAGGGCAGAGGGAGAGAGGAAAGGGCAGAGGGAGAGAGGGAAGGGCAGAGGGAGAGAGGGAAGGGCAGAGGGAGAGAGGGAAGGGCAGAGGGAGAGAGAGGAAGGGCAGAGGGAGAGAGGGAAGGGAAGAGGGAGAGAGGGAAGGGCAGAGGGAGAGAAGGAAGGGCAGAGGGAGAGAGGGAAGGGCAGAGGGAGAGAGAGGAAGGGCAGAGGGAGAGAGAGGAAGGGCAGAGGGAGAGAGGGAAGGGCAGAGGGAGAGAGGGAAGGGCAGAGGGAGAGAGGAAGGGCAGAGGGAGAGAGAGGGAAGGGCAGAGGGAGAGAGAGGAAGGGCAGAGGGAGAGAGAGGAAGAGCAGGGAGAGAGAGGAAGGGCAGAGGGAGAGAGAGGGAAGGGCAGAGGGAGAGGGAGGAAGGGCAGAAGGAGAGAGGGAAGGAAGAGGGAGAAAGAGGAAGGGCAGAGGGGAGAGGGAAGGGCAGAGGGAGGCAGGGGAGAGCAGAGGGAGAGAGGGGGTAGAGGGAGTGAGGGAGGGCACATAGAGCAGGTGGCCTCCCTGCCTGCCTACACTCTAAATAACACACTTATCTGAATCTGTTACAAACTCACAAATATATTTTAATCCTTGAAATTAAATGTTTAGCACTTGGACTGGAGAAATAGCACAAAGATAAGGTGTGTGCCTTGAACTGCAGCCAGTCCGGCTTTGATGCCCAGCACCATACACGGTCCCCGAGACCCTCATAGTGATCCCAGCTCCGTGCCAGGAATATAGAGCCATTCCTGGCTCTGCATATGGTTCCCCAAGGTCCACCAGGACCCACCTAGTGGGTCTTGGGGGAACCTTATATAGAGCCAGGAATCAACCCAGGCTGGCCAAGGGCAAGGCACCTGCCTGGGCACCTGTGCCGTTCCTCCAGCCCATAGAACACATTTCTAGGAGTCCCTCATCTCCGCTTAGGATGAAGGTGCCATTATATAGTATGTCTTGGACTTGGATAGTGAAGTAATTCAGTTACAGCTCAGTAAACCTGGGGGGGAGATGCAAAAAAAAAGTTTAAATATAAAAGCAAATTTAATATCTCCACCACCCCCTCCCACCCAAAAGGGAAACATTTGCCTAAGAAGGGGTGGCGGGATGACAAAACTGGTCAAAACCAGAACAGCCTGGGAGGCAAGAGGTCACCTGAATTCTCTCTCTACAGACTAAGAAACATTAATCCTATGGAAAATGAGAAGAAAACTCATCTCTTCTAGAGACCCAAGGAGAGAAACAAAAGCAAAGGGGCAGACTTGGCCAGGAATTCCAGCCCTTCTATTCAACTGGTGTTTCTAATCAGCAACTCCTCATTATAAACTTGAAAAATGACTGAGGGGCCAGGAAAGTGCACAGCAGGTAAGGGGCAGGTCTTGCATCCAGCCCGGCTGGGTGTATCCCCAGCACCACACAGCGTCCGGTGACCCTCCAGGAGTGATCCCTGAGCACAGAGCCAGGACTGAACCCTGAGCATACCTGCCCGGTGTGCCTCAATAAACAAAGAAACAAACACTGAAGCTCTCCCCATATCCTAAAAAATATTTCTCAGAAGCACCATAGAAAAGGGGCAGAGCCTGGCAAGCTAGTCGTGGTGTATCCGATATGCCAAAAACAGTACCAATAATGGACCTCATTCCTAATGAGTGGAGACGTTACTGGTGCCCACTGGAGCAAATCAATGAACAGCGGTTAAACAAGTGACCATGGAAAGGAGCCCGGTATTTCACATTTGCCCAAATAATCAGAAGTTAGATACCATAAAAGTGACCTATTTCCAGAAAATATGAAAGAGTGCAAGCTATTGCAAAACGTACAGGCACTCAGTGTTGGGGTTGGTTTTTTATGTTCTATTTTTTTGTCCCATTGTTTATGCATTTACTACCGGCTCTTGCTGACATCTGTTAAATCAGCTGCGCTTATCTACTGACTGAGAAACAAATGTGTCATAACTAGACACGCTCCAGTAATTTTAGTGTATGTCAAAACACCTTTCCTTGGAATTACAGTCCAGCTACCATTCTAAGAACTTGAGAAAATTAGTCAATATCCAAGATTCCCTGAGATTGGCTATTTCAAAAGCATGTTAATTGTTTCCCAGAGGGAAGAGTGAGGACTAAATACTGACACTTGCAGAAACACTTCCCTGTCCTCGGGCTACAGAAGACCCCACACCCTTAGCTTCCTTCCAACAACACAATTTTTTCTTCACTCCTCACTGGGGAGTTAAGATTAACTAGCCAATAAGTGTAACTCCCACTTATTTTCATTTTTAAAACCCTCCCCTGGCTACTGTGGCTCGGTCCCCCTAAGCCCCACCCCCACAATCACACAAATGGACAATTATTTTTTAACATGACCCAGGCTGCAACAAATTAATCCATGTGGTATTTGTTTACAACAAATGAATCCCAATTTGCTTGAACGTTTATTTGCAATAAAGCCAGCCTAAGTAGTCACAGAGCAACTGTCTAATCCAGCACGCAACAGAGCAGAGGAAGCAGAGGTCTGAAGTCTGTGGCACCCCGACATTACTTGGGGTCTTCCGTTCCCAACACCCAGGAAGCTGTCTACACACTGGAGGCAGCAACACTAAAGAGAAGCCTTTAGGGTTGGTTTTTTTTTTTAACGCTCTTTTTGTTTGTTTTAAAAGACCAATCTGGCAGTACTCAGGCCTCATTCCTGGCTCTGCCCTCAGGAGTTACTCATGCTGGTGCGCGTGGGACCAGGTGGGATGCCGGGATTGAACTTCGCTTCATGCAAGGCCAGCAATACTATCGCTCTGTCCCGGGATTGGACTTTAAAGGGACCTCCTCTCTGCCCAATTTGTCTCATCACTGTCCCCGCCTTGGGGAGTCCAGGAGGGAGGAGAAACACCTTCTGGTTTAGGAAGGAAGATGGGGGAAGTGCGTCTTCAGAAACACCTGCTTCTCTCCTGAACCAAACCCAAACAGAAGCTCTCACCAGCTCACAAACTGCCTTCTAAAATACCTCAACGATGAAACGAGTGATGTGAAACAGCCCCAGCACCATCTGCTATAAAAAAAACAGTCTTGAAGTTGGCGGCGGCCACCTGAGAATGAGGGGTGATAAAGGGCTTTGATGATTTATTCTCAGGGTACAATTTCCCCCGAAGGTCTTCCTTGACAATCAATGTATTGCAGCTTATTTTCCCTTCCTTCACCTACAAAATCCCATTTCATTGTAGCTAAGAGTTTCTACCAGTACCACCAGCAGAGAGAAATAATGGCTCGATACTGAAGTGTAAGAAATCATCAAACTGGTTAACTGTCTGCTACTTGTTTCTCTCACAACCCTTCCCACCTCTTCTTGGTCCTCTGTCGGAGAAATGCTGGGTTCCCCAACAAAATCGGGAGCGGAGACAGGGATTCCCTTCTACCCCCAGAGACCAGAGGCCAGAGAAAGACTCACGAATCCAGCAAAGTTTCAAAAGGCTTTACTCACAGGTTCTGTGTACAATCCAGTAACAGGATGCCCCCACCACACACACACACACACACACACACACACACACACACACACACACACACACACACTTTAAGCTCCTAGCTGGGACCCACCACCTTAGATTTAGATCCTAGGCCAAGATGGTCGTTACAGTGTGCCTAGGCCCAACAGAAAAGAGAACAGAGAGAAGGGAGAGCAGAGGCAGAGGGCGAAGAGGGAGGGAGAGAGAGAGCAAGAGAGAGAGAGAGAGAGAGAGAGAGAGAATGTGTGTGTGTGTGTGTGTGTTATATCTTTTCAGTCCTGATGGGCCCACATCAAGGGATAGCAGTTAAGGCCAATCCCTTCAGGTTTGCTTCCCCCAGGACCTCACTGGGTCCCACCGAAATGTGAATATTGCCCCAGCCAAGGTTGCCCTTGAAGTTTCCCTGCAGGCCCTATGCAGAGTGGGGGAAGGGCATGTATCTGTAGTATGGATATTCTACAGCCAGGTATATATTTCTCCAAGCCTTCACAAGATCCTTGTCTTAACCTTTATTATTAAAGAGTCATGTTTGCTTGCTTGGAAGCAACAGCATTTCTCTCTGATCTAATTATGACTCTATTATACTTAGAGATCCAACGTAGCCAGGTAAAAATACTGGTAAGATCTGTCTAGTCCCACGATGATTATGGTTGCAGGAGAGAAAATATTTATACCAGCTAACACAGAATATATGGTAAGATATATTGCCACATAGAGTCACAGATCCGAACTGTTTTCTGCCCCTATCTACAAAGTGGCCTGCAGGGAGGCAACTCCAGGCAAGATGCAGAGGCTCTGGGTAACAGTGTACAGCAATGGTTCTCTGCTCCTAAATTCTTACACCTACCCTCTGAGGTCTGACTCCACCACTCCACTGCTGATCTAAATTGTATCGCATCACCTCCAAATCCAGAATCTTTCATTTAAACCACTTCTACCAGTATTTCTTTCACCTAAATTCCTTCTTCCCCATCATCCAACACTCTAAAACTCAATAAAATATCGTTTATTCAAAAGATCTTCCAGGAAAAATCCACCAATCTTACTTTCTAAAAGTCCTTTTTTTTTTTATCTTAATGGTACATCCTTGAACACCCATTCCCTTGTGCTCCTCCATTTAAATAAACAAGACACAGGCAGATGAGCACTGCTTGCTTCAGTGTCAAGGTTTTAGCAGGGAAAGGTGTGACCATGTGAACAAAGGTTGAGGAGAGCAGAGGCGTTAAATGGACATGGGTAGTTACAGCCTTGCACAGAGGCATTCGCGGTAACTCTGCCAAGAGGGGGCGGGTGTAAGTGATGAAATGTTTTAGGTGCTAAGCACTGGACTGCTGCCTAAGGGCGGTGGATTACTCATCCCAACTACGCAGGCTGTCACGTGAGTCCAAGTGGCTCAGAGCGGCTGCGGCACTAGGCGGCTAGTGCCGCAACCGCTCTGAGCAGTGGCACAGACCCCTGTAGCACAGACCCCTTTGGGTTTGTTTTATTTTTATTTACGGAGATTCTGTAGTTCACAGGACTGTTAGTATGGGGGGTAGGGCAATCATTTTCCACAGTAAATGGAAAATACTATTCAATACTCCTGCTTAGTCAGGAGGAAGAGAACGCCAGGCCGTTTACTTTCATCTAAATTCATGCCAGTCGCTCTGAAAACATATCCCTCAGGGCTGGAGTGATAGTACAGTGGGTAGGAGGCTCGCCTGGGGTCAATGCCCAGCACCCCATATACCCTCTGAGTCCCATCAGGAATAATCCCTAAGCACAGAGCCAGAAGGCAGCACAGAGCACAGGAGAGTGTCCCCGAGGGAACAGACCTCCAGAAGCATCAAACACGCAGGCAACATCCCGAAGCAAGTCTGGGATCTCACCCAGGTCCTACGTAGTCAGAAAACCTGGGACAGTAACATAACAACCTGGTGAATCCAACCTCCGGGACAGACGGTCCAGTGGTTGGCGGCGCTGCCGGAGGCTGGCTCATCCCAGCACTGCATGATTGTACAACCCTACACCCTGGCACCCAAAGTGAACCGAAAAACTAAAATAAGTAAAGCCTCCAGGTAGTATTCATGCTTGAGAGCCCTGCCCGTAGCAAAACCACCAGACTCCACTCTCTTTTCACCCATTGTTCCACAGACTGACTTCAATATGCTCAAAGATTCTCTTATCTTTTTATCATGTTTTGAGTGTGCTAGGCAGGTGGGAGTTTGAGAGAGAGAGAGAGAGACAGAGACAGAGTCAGAGACAGAGAGATACAGAGAGAGACAGAGAGAATAAGCCAGCCCAGAGAAACTTGAATTTAGCTGCGAGGGAAAGGTACACATTCGAAAAGGGAAAGGAGAGCTCAGGTGTTCCCAGTTTAATAAAAGTAGGAGGGAAAGCAAACAAGGGCGCTAAGGGCCAAGCCTCCAGGTTCAAACCTGAAGGGCAAGTACAACGCTGATAAGAACTTTCTGTGAGATACTGCAAGACCCAGAATTTATCTTAGCCACCTAAGAAGTTTGCTGAGCTTCAAAGGGGTTTCATGAAAGCAGGAGGATGAGAAAATGCCTGAGTTACCCTTGGGCTTGTAAGTAACCTAAACGTTGGGCAAGCTCTTGACCTTGACCTATGTGGGCCCCAGAGCATTGCCCTGTCCCGGTGTGCGCTGCTTTCACATTCACAAAGCAATGCGACTGAAGGGAAGGGTGTTGCCAAGCCTGGTTTGTACAGAGCTTTCTATAAAAGCCACTTGCGGCGAGCAAAGCGCTTCTTCCTACACAGCATCTGTGAATGAAACGGTCCATTTGAGGGCTCTTAACAGCTCTCAGAGAATGCCTAAGGAATGAGAGAAGAGCCCCGGGGAGGAACAGTTCTCTTTGCAAAAGTTCAGGAACAATTATTCAAAGTTTAAAAAAAAAAAGAATTGTTTTTTTTTCTTTGCCCTTTCCAGCA
The DNA here is from genome assembly GCA_021461705.1 of Cryptotis parvus. Classification (NCBI taxonomy): domain Eukaryota; kingdom Metazoa; phylum Chordata; class Mammalia; order Eulipotyphla; family Soricidae; genus Cryptotis; species Cryptotis parvus. The sequence continues at coordinate 80,722 of JAJIBD010005589.1, read as the reverse complement.
AGGTGCTCCCGCCATCCCGGGCAGCCGAGGTGAGCCATCCTCCTGGGATCCAGCGCCCAGCGCTGGTCCAGGACTCAGCTCCAAGGCCGGCTCCAAGCCTCTCTGAGCTTGGCAGTACCCGGAGGCTGTGCGCACCGGCCAGATGCCTATCAAGCAGTTACCGCGCTTGGAGTTGGCGGTTACAGGGCTGTAAACCGTTTCCCAGGGGTTGGAAACCGCCCGCCCGAAGCCCCCCCAGGGAAGCCCCGAACCGGTGCCGACACCGGCCTCTGGGTCTGGCCGGGAGCAGCCAGTGAGCAGAGCTCAGACCGGACGCCCCTCCCGCCGCAGCGGGACGCCACTGCCTTGTAGGGGAGCGGGGGAGGGAGGGACGGGGCTCCCACCCCCGCGCCCCGCATCCGCCCCCTTGGCGGAGAACTCGCACCCATCCGGAATGAACCCGGCAGGGGAGCTTGGGGGGGGGCTCTAAAGCCATGCTCGAGGTCCCCCAGCCCCGATACAGGGGGCAAACCTCATCCCTGCAGCCGTCCCCCGCACCCTGGCTGAACCCGCTGGTCCCTCTTGCCCAGTTCAGGCCACCCGGAGCCCAAGAAGTTGCCCGAGGGGGCGCCGGGGAGGGCACCGACGAGCCTCTTTAGGGGCGCAGCGTGGCCACCTGTGCGTCCGCCGCCCGGTGCAGGCTCTGGGCGCGCAGATTCTGCACCCCCGAGGTCTCGCCCCGTCGGGGGATCCCAGCCCGGGGGCGAGCGGGAGCGGCGAGGCTGGCAGAGCCCGGGTGGGATGCGCCCCGGTGGGGGAACGCGCGGGACCCCCGGGCATTCCCGCGCGCCCCCATCTGCGCATTACCTGGGACCAGGCGCCGCGGGCCGGGGAGCTGAGGCGAGAGCAGGGAAACGAGCACTTTGAGCGCCGCCATGTTCGCGCCGGCTGCGGGGTGCGGCGGGCGCGCGAGTGTCTGTTCACCGCTCGGGGCCGCGGCGCCGCGTCACCGGCCGGAGGGGAGGGCGCGGGGGCCGGGCTGGAGGCTCGACCGGGGCTGTGACGTCCTTGGGCCCGCGGATGCCGCGGCTGGGAGGGAGCCCCCGGCCCGTAGCTCCCGCTCCCCGCCCCTGCGGCCCGCGCTGTCCCGGCCCCGCGTGCTGCTGAGCGCGCGTGGGATGAAGATCCTGGAGCTCTTGTAGCTATGAGGGGCAGCCCAGGCTGCCTGCCCCAAGGTCACGGGTGAGTCTGGGCCTTGCTGATTGCCCGAGGCGGTGTCGGACCGCAGAGAGAGAGAGAGAGAGAGAGAGAGAGAGAGAGAGAGAGAGAGAGAGAGAGAGAGAGAGAGAGAGAGAGAGAGAGAGGCTATAGGGGTCCTCCTCCCCCCGCTTTGCAGTCTCCTCCCCTCTTTCACCCACACCTGGACGGTGCACCGGTTCATTGCTCCATCGCCTCACTCCATATAGTAGAGTTGCTTTTTTTCCCCCCGTTTTTCAAATTGTATCATATCACCGTGAGATAGACCATTATAAAGCTGTTCACGACTGGGTTTCAGTCATACAGAGTCGCAGCACCCGTCCCTCCACCAGTGCACATTTCCCACCACCAATGTACCCAGGTCCTCTGCCCCTCCCCCCAGCCTGCCTCTATGCTGGCACTTTTCCTCCTCCTCCTCCTCCTCCTCCTCCCTCCTCCTCCTCCTCCTCCTCCCTCCTCCTCCTCTCCTCTCTCTCTCTCTCTCTCTCTCTCTCTCTCTCTCTCTCTCTCTCTCTCTCTCTCTCCCTCTCGTGCACATTGTGGCTTGCAATACATTTAGGGGTTATGTTTATCCCTTTGCCTACATTCAATACTCAGTTCTAGTCTAACATTACCATTTCCAATTATTGTTGGCAAATTAGATTCTTTTCTATCTTAACCTCTGTTCCCCACATACTTATTGTAGAGTCCAACCATTAATTAATCCTGACCCCTGTTTTGCCTGACCTTGGATATTAGTGTTTCTCTCTCTCTCTCTCTCTCTCTCTCTCTCTATATATATATATATATGTATGTATATATATGTATATAGTCCCACAAATAAATGCAGTCATTCTATACCTGTCCTTCTGACTAATTTCAAAACTCATCATGATACTCTCCATATCTATCCATTTATAGACAAATTTGATGACTTCAGTTTTCCCAACAGCTGCAAAGTATTCCATTGTGTAGAGGTACCATAGTTTATCCTGTCGTCTGTTCTTGGGCACTCAGGTCGTTTCCAGATTCTGGCTATTGTGAATAGCACTGTAATATACATAGAAGTGCAGATGGTGTTTCTGCTGTGTTTTGGGGTCTCCAGGGTGTATTCCCAGGAGTGGTATTGCTGAGTCACATGTGAACTCACTTTCTAGTATTTGGAGGAATGTCCATATCGTTTTCCTAAAAGGCTGGACCAGTCGGCTTCCCACCAGCCATGAATGGGAGTCCCTTTCTCTCTGCCTCGCGCCAGTACTGCTTGTTCTTGCTCTTTTGGATGTGTGCCAGTATGGTAGCATTGCTTTGACCAGAGAGCCTGTCTTAGATATCTGCCTGCCATGGGATATGGCCAAACAGATGTGAACCATCTCCAGCATCCCCGTATGATCCCCTGAGTACCACCAGGAGAGTACCACCCGAGTGCACTAAGCCCTGAGTCCCACCTGTTGTGGAAGAAAAGAAAGAAATAGAGATTACTTAGATGCAAATCTACCAGCCTGTTTCATCTGAGTGACATGATACGTTCTTTGCCTAAACCTCATTGTCTTTACCAGCACATTAGGATTGGCCTAATTCCAGAACCAAGTCAGGTTCCCAAAAGATAGTTTATGGAAAGCTGGTGACCTTGTCTTCCCATCAGCCTTTGCAGGGTATGAGCAAAGGCGCTGATAGAATTGCATGGGTATTTATCTGAAGTGAAGGACCCAGTGAAAACTCAATAAGCATTTGAGTAAGGGTTGACCACGTCTGACACTATGGTATTTTGAACCAAGTGAAGCTGACAAATGAGAGTTTAGCTTCTGTAACAAGTATATTAAGTCGCTGAAAGGTCACAGCCAAATTAAATCTGTTCATAAAAGATCATTTCTTTCATGGCAGTCTTTTATCTTGAACCATTCCATTGCCCCTATGAACATTGCAGTTTTTTAAATCAGTGTCTCAGGAAATAATCCAAATCAGGCTTCCCAATATATATGACGATATTAATTTCGTACTGTGCTCTGTGTGTTAAGGAGTTAGAGGAGGGAATACAGTTATCTGAGCTAAAGTCCCATTACTGGTGGAGCTCAGCATTTAGCAGCTGCTATCCTGTCTTTACAGATGGGAAAGCTCACATTCACAGTTGGGTCTGCTTTTCCACTTTTGCCCTTCCAGAGGGCAAAGGAAATGGAAACGACTTTGGAAACTTTGTCTAGCTCGTCATATGACTCTTCTTGGCTGTCTCACTCCTTTTGCTCCTGACTGAGGAAAAGACACATTTTAAGTCTGTCTCTGAATCATTTCAAGCTTGAACAAATATAGCAGTCTCATTATAGTTAAAACACACAACCAGTATTTTTTTTTATGATTTTCTTAAATTCTTTTTATACTTCTTAAAATAGCAGCATATTCAACTTGAGCAAATTACAAAAAAAAAAGTTCTATGCAGGCTTCTGCTCTGGTTCCACAAAGGTATATTCTAACTTGTGTAAAGACCTATTTCTTTAACACACACACACACGTGTGTGTGTGTGTGTATATATATATTTAAATATATATTTATATATTTAGATATAGATATATAATATAAATATAATAATATATAATATATAGTTACTTGTTAATATATAATGTGTTATATTTATATAATAAATTATTATATAAATATAACATATTGTATATTATAATATAATATTATATATTATATATTATTATACTCATAATATATAATTATATAAACATATATTAATCTCTCTGAACGAGTTAGTAGAGCTCCCCTTGCTTTCAAGGGTGGTTTGTGGCAATACATAATACATTCTGGAAACTTCTTTGTGTAATCTTGTTGAATTTAACATCCACACTTTCAGAAATTGGAAGAAAGAAATTCAATAGTTTTATACAAAAGGTTTGACTCCAGAGAGGTAATGAAATTTTATATTTTTTATTTTATATGTTCCCCGTTTTTAAAAAAGTCAATGGATGTGGGCAGTGTGTCTGAGTTAGATTGTAAATTCCCTTTGCCTGCATGAGGAATATTTGGGGAGTGTTGTTTTGTTTTGGAAACACACCCAGCAGCGCTCAAGGGATCACTCTGGTGAGTCTCAGGGAACCATCTGTGATGCTGGGGATTGAGCCCACATCAGCCAGGGGGCAAGGCTGACCTTACTTGTTATGCTATCTCCTGGCTACTGCTTGAGGAATTCTTATTTAAATTCTCCTGCACTTGATACCTTAACAGTGGCCCTCAATTAGAAGATCCTGCCCTAATAGCAGAGTTTTTCTCCCTAATGAGAATCTTTGGGGCCATTTAAGACTTGTTTTAAATGTTGTTTGACTGGTTAAACTAGTAATTGGAGTTTTTAACTACATCCTCTAAGTCAGTTTTTTAACTGCGTTCATGCTTCACTTTTTGGTACAATGGCCCTTTTGAGAATGGCAGTCAAGTAGGTTGGCAGTGAATGTCAGGGAAGTCATAAAAACTAAGAAATGCTTGGGAACTATTTTGTCAGTAGCTCAAGGTTCAAGACTAATGATTATTCCAACTAAAAGCTTGAGCTTAGGACCCAGCAAGAGGCCACAAAATGAACACCTGGGGCCGGAGCGATAGCCCAGTGGGTACAGCGTTTGCCTTGCATGCGCGGCCAGCCCATGCCAGCCCGGGTTCGATCCCCAGCATCCCATATGGTCCCCCGAGCACCACCAGGAGTAGTTCCTGAGTGCAGAGCCAGGAGTAACCCCTGAGCGTCGCCAGGTGTGACCCAAAAAGCAAAAAAAAAAAAAAAAGAACACATGTTTTGCATGCCAGGGAAGTCCAGTGACCCTTAAGCACTGAGTCACGAGTAGCACCTAAGCAATGCAGAATATACACAGCTCTCCTGGAAAAGAAAAACCACTGGGTACAGTGTTCTTAGTAAGACTGTAAATGAACACCTCCATGATTCAAAGTTCTTTTCCTTTTCTTGAAAACATGCTACACTCTCTTTTTTTTTTTTTTTTTTTTTTTTGGTTTTGGGCCACTCCTGTCTGTGTCAGAGCTTACTCCTCGCTCTGTGGTCAGGGATCACAAGTGGCAGAACTCTGGGGAACTAGGGATCAATGCATGCAAGGCAAGCACCCTATCAGCTATACTATCACCCCGAACCCCAATATTCTAGATTCTTTTTTTTTTTTGGCTTTGTGGTTCACACCCGGCAATGCTTAGGGGTTACTCCTGGTTCTGCACTCAGGAATTACTTCTGGCGGTGCTCGGGGGACCATATGGGATGCCGGGGATCAAACACGGGCTGGCATGGGTCCGCCGTGTACAAGGCAAACACCCTACCCGCTGGACTATCAGTCCGGCCCCCCAATATTCTAGATTCTTAACTGCAGTCGAGACCCAGGGATGTGGGAAAAGGCTTATCTCATCAGCACTGCCAAAGCAGGCTGGGTCCCTCCTTCTGGAGTTGCCTACACATCCTACCTCAAGGCACGTAGCTTCTTCCTTTACAGGATTCTCTCTTCAAAGTTCCTAAATAAAACAATTTCATTGCATTTGTTGTCATTGCCTGAAATTCCGTTTTGGTTGAATAGACCCTCATGTGGGTGGAAATTGGGACTCACTTCCTTTTCCTGCAGTGAGTCTAACTTCACCTCTGTCTAGAACTGCCGCATCCCTGACAATTCATGAGATAGAAAGTGGCTTCCGTGCCAGATGGAGTGGGCTGCAGGTGTAATGAGGCAGCTGCTTAGTTTGGCTGCAAGAATGCAGGGTCGATGCCATGCAGGAGCTCGGGCAGGCAGTCCTGCCCTCCTGCTCCTGTTGGGGAGTTTTGGATGTAGTTTTTTCCATACAAAATTCAAGAACCCACTTAGTCTACCATTTTACTGTGACAGTTGAATCAGGTCCAATTCCTGCAATGAAAATTAAAAACTTGACAAGGTGCCAAGGACTTTAGGGAGAAAAACATGCCAAACTGATGCAACGCAGATTCAAGTCTGATCATGTTCTTTATGCTAGAAACTTCTCAGTGCTCTACCCCACTGCTCTTTTTATTGAATCGCCGTGACTTAGAATTACAAAACTGTTCATGACTGAGTTTCAGTCATAGTGTTCCAACACCCATCCCTCCACCAGGGGCACAGTTCCGAGCACCGATGTGCCCAGTTTCCCTCACACTCATCCCCCACAACCTGCCTCTCTGGTAGGATCTTTTCTTTCCCTCCCCGCCCGCCTCTCTCTCTCTGTCTTTCTCTCTCTGCTTTTTAAGATATAAATTTGGCAACAATGGGGAACTATTTTCTGTTTTTTCTCTCCTACATTCCCTTCCTTTTTATTTGAACTTAATTTGCCTCTTACACACAGTAGATTCACACTTTCTTAGGAAAATATTGGCGAAAAAATAATAGAGCCTAGAGGCAAATCTGGGCTTCCTGGCTTCAGATTTTCAGCCCAGCTCTTCCCTAGCCATGTAGCCCCTGTGGTATAGACATTAAGGACAGCTGTAAGATGCAAAGACTTGCCTGCACCGTCATATGTTTGTATTATTTGGGTTTTAGAAATAGATTACCTTGTGAGCTTACAGTTTTCTCGGGGGATTTTTGGGGGGGGGGAGGACAGGGGAGTGATATTTAGGCCACGGTTGGCATGGTTTAGTGCCCAGGGATCAGCGCTGGCATTGCTCAGGGAGATCACTATGTGGTGCTGGGGATCAAACCAGGGTTGACTGCATGCAAGGAAGGCAGGAGCCTTAGCCCATGTACTATATTAGCCCTTTCTCATATGTCCTCTATTTTCATGAACTGGAAAAGATAAGACAAGGTCCAACTTCTAGACTGTGATATTAAATACTTATACTTGACGACCCCCCCACTCCATGAGGAACTCCATTTTCCATATCCGGACTTCCTCCTCGTCAGAACGCCACCCAGCAGACCAGCCTATCACAGCCCAGCTTCGCATGGCGCATAGCGGCCGCGCAGTTCATCAATAAATGCTGGATTTTGAGATGACTACAAGAATATGCTACCCGCACGGCAGAACCTGGCAAACTACCCGTGTCGTATTTGATATGCCAAATACCAGTAACAATTATAGACCTCATTCCCATGACCTGATGGAATGGTTTGAGGGCTCTTTATGTTCCTGGAGCAAGCAGGTGCCCTTGGGCTCTACTAGCATGTGACAGGTCATATGGAGATGTTACTGGTGCCCGCTCAAAGAAATCGAAGATGAATGGGAAGACAGTGATACAGTGATACTTCTTTAAGAGACTGCTGAGCTAATAAGATAAGACACAAAGCAAATCATAAAAACGGGGACTAAAGTTAATATAAGGCTTTAGTCTCTTGCTTTTGCATGTAGACCCTGTGTCTAATGAGAAGACACAGTCTTCTCGTATGCTTTCCTAAAACTTTTTAAATTGCCGTTTCACCATGAAGGTCCATCCCTGTCCTAAAGACCACCTCACTGAAAGGTTCGGTGATAGAGCTAGAAAGAGCTTTCTCTGTGATAAACCTGAAGGTTAGAAAATGACAATCTTTGGCTCTCAGTTACGATCTTAACAGTCAGAAGGAGCTGTGACATTTTTTGTGGGTGGAAAAGACTTTAGGTTTTTGGGTCCCCCTGGCAGTGCTCAGGTACTACTCCTATACCTGTGCTTGGTGATGGCTCCTGGTGGTATTCAGGGGAACATGTGGTGCCAAGGATAAAACCAGTGTCTCCTACATGCAAAGCAAGAAACTAAATCCTTGTATTAACTCTCCAGTCCCCAGTTTTTGTTTCTTTAATGATTTGTTTTGTTTTGGGGCCGGAGCGATAGTCCCGTGGTAGGGCATTTGCCTTGCATGCAGCCGGCCCATGCCGGTCCAGGTTCGATCCCCGGCATCCAATATGGTCCCCTGAGCACCACCAGGAGTAATTCCTGAGTGCAGAGCCAGGAGAAACCCCTGAGCATTGCCGGGCGTGACCCAGAAAAGCAGAAAATAAAATAAATAAATGATTTGTTTTGTTTTGCTTTAGTGCCACATCTGACAATGCTCAGAGGATACTCCCAGCTGTGTTCAGAGAGAGGGTTACTCCTGGAGACCATGCAGTACTGGGATTCGAACCCAGGGCTCCTGCATGCAAAGCCCACACTCAACTCATTGAGCTATTCCTCAGCCCAAGAAGCAGTTTCTACAGGAAATGAACAAGGAAAGACAGTTAAGAGAAAGGTAGATTGCAGCCTGGTCTTTGACACTCTCCATCATACCTACAAATCTAGATCAAGGCTTCTGCAAATCTAGATCAAGTCCCCATCTTGAGTAGGGGCGGTAGAGACAGGAGGAATGAACAAGATAAGGGTGCCTGCCCACAGTAATTTTCTGGATTTTGAATTTGACTTAATTTCATTATGACGGTACGAAATTTCCTCTCTCAGTTTTTCATTTCAACAGGCTTGTGAAAAACAGGATGACAGCTTCCTGGTGAACAGGAGTGTCTTGGGGGGCAGGAACAGAACATACTAATATGATGAGGAACTAGCCCTCCAAAAGGTAATATCTATTACAGCTGGAGGGAGCCCCCTGGAAAGTGACATTTTAACCAAGGCTTTATGTGGAGGATGGCAGATTTTGCTGCTCAATTAGGCTGTCATATAAAATGGGGCTCTGAAATGAGTTTCTGGAAGCCACAAAACCAAGAAGTATTTCAGTAACCTGCCACCAGTCTGAAGACACCAATTCCAACCCTGAAGACTAGGACCCTTAGGAGACCCAGCAGGAACAAAGACTGAAAAGACTGAATGAAGGGGCAGAGCAATGGCATAGCAGGTAAGGCACTTGCTTGGGCGTATTTAACCCAGGTTCAATCCTGGCACCACATAGAGTCCCGAGCACCACCAAGAGTGAAGCCTGAGGCAGGAATAAAACCTGAGCACTGCCCGATGTCGCCCTCCTAAAACCAAAACAAACCCCCAAATTACCAAAACAAAAGACTTAATGAAGACCACCAGCATTCAAAATCCCTTTATTTGACTGTGCCCTAAGTCATGATTATCTACACAGAGAACTCTAAGTTCTGGCAGCCTGGAAAGACGATCTGTGGTCAGCTTTGCTAAGTCAACCTGAAGCTTCATACTGGAGTCACCTGAGTCCCTGCTATGGATGTGCAAATGTCTGGAGGCTCAAACATCTGGAGAAGCCCATGTTCTTTCTTGGATGTATTTTCATGTCTCCTTAATAAACATTTACTTTATAATCCACCTTCTTAAATTCTTTTCTGCAAAGACACAAACCTAGTGTTGCAGATGACTTGTGAGTGGAAAGCAATAGAATTAACCTCAAGCAAATGGTGCTACCACCTTCCACCCCAGGCACTTGGGGAGATGCTTGTGAGAATCAGGACTAATAAAATTGTACATGAGCACCTTCATGGCGTAGACACTCGCCTCCCACAGATCCACTAGTCAGATTGCGCCTGAAGCCCACCTGCTCTACATGATGATGTCGGGTACATTGATTCAGACTGGAACAAGGAAGTTCTCTTTGCAGGATCAGGAAGGCCAGGCCTAGTGTCTTCCCAGGTTATCAACAGTCACCATCTTCTCAGAAAAGAATGTTTAAGGCGACGAATAAATATTGAGGTTATGTAATGTCTTCCCAGGTTATCCAGATTCACAGTCTTTACTCTCAGAAAAGAATTCAGGAAAAGGGGCCGGAGCCACAGCACAGACGGGAGGGTATTTGCCTTGCACATGGCAGACCTGGGTTCAATCTCTGGCATCGTGTCTCTGAGCACCACCAGGATTAATTCCTGAGTGCAGAGCCAAGAGTAACCCCTGAGCATCGCCAGAGGTGACCCCAAAGGAAAAAATAAATAAGTAAAAATAAAATAAACACTGCATGCCAACAAAGAATTTCGGGAGGAGAAAAATAAATAGTGAGGGTTAAATAGTTTCATTTTTCAGACTGTCTCCTTAGGGTTTGAGCTGGCTAGCAGCCTAAGTCTGGCTCCCTTCCTGGGCTGGCACAGGATAGCTCCTTTCAGATCGTTTCTTATCTCTCCGTGTGTGTCTTGCTTGTATGAATTTCTGGAATTGATTGCCCAGCACACACATCCTCCTCCTAGCGGACTGTGCCTACCTCACTTCTTAAAACAGAAAAGACAGCCTGGGTGCCGTAGCACTTAACGCTATGAAACAGTCATGAAAAACTCTCCAATCCTTTTTGGATTCAGAGACAAACCTGAACATCACAGTGTGGAACACAGAACACACCTAAAACATCGGGCAGGAGAAGACACTCAAAATAAAGCCTGAAAATGACTGAAAGAAAAGCATCAACTAACAGAGCCCCTGGACTGCCTCATGGCGGTGAGTCGTGTGGTGGGTAAGAGCTCATCAGGTTTTTCCCTCTCAAAGACATTCCTGGTTTCCTCAGACTGTTAGCTAGTTACCAGACTCCCATTTACTCTGGTCTCTAACAGTGATTCAGCCCATCTGTTGTTGGTTAAAACAGTTCAACCAGATTAACCAAACATGATGAATTTTACTTCAGACTCTGGTAAGACCTCAAACTTCCAGAGTTCTCACAGGGGTGATGAACTACTTTTTCAGATGCGAATTCCCTTTCTTAACACCCCTCAGCTGCCGCTGCCAGAAAGCAACACGGAAGCGGCCACACAGAGATTAGTCAATTCACAGATCCAGGTAAAGTAGTGCACCTCTGCCTACACCAAGAACGCCCTTGCAGATGGACGGCTCCATGTCGCCTTGGCAGGGGATCCCAGTTAAAAGGGAAGGCAGTCTTGGGCGTGCATCCCAAGGAAACTTTCCTCACAGACACAGGCATGGTTATATATTTTGGCTGTTACTCCAACTCCTCTGCAGTGGCTCATCTAAGCAATAAACAGAGTTAGGAAAGAGAGAGGACAGTACCCAGAGCAAATACAGCCAGTCTGCAAAGGAATTTAGTATCATGTGCTGTTCCCTTAAATTGTACTCTATTTCTATCTGTAAAACTAAACAAAGTTTTTTTTGGGATTAGATTTTAGCCTGTCCTTATCTTAAGCTTTTGGAAGAAAGACAAGAGGAGTTGTCCCTGCCCTTAAGAATTTGTTGACTTTAGGGGGCCGGAGCGATAGCCCAGCGGTAGGGCATTTGCCTTGCACACAGCTGGCCTGTGCCGCCCAGGTTCGATCCCCCGGCATCCCATATGTCCCCCGAGCACCACCAGGAGTGATTCCTGAGTGCAGAGCCAGGAGTAGCCCCCTGAGTATCACCGGGTGTGACCCAAAAAAAAAAAAAAAAAAAAAAAAAGAATTTGTTGACTTTCAATTTTGAATTCAGCTGTTAATTTCTTTTGCACTGATATTACCTGTCCGGGATCGCCGTGGGGGTCCCCAACAGTGCCGGAAGCGAAGTTCCCTTTTACCTCCGAGCTGGTGGGGAATGGATGAAGACTCAGGAATCCAATGCAGTTTTAAAATGCTTTACTTATCACAGGTTCAGGCATACAAATCAGCAATAGGAAAAACCCTGTGCTTAGGATTCCCGGCTAGAACCCTAGCCACGTGTAGGCCAAGATGACGGCCACCACGTATTAAGGCCCTGTAAAGAGGGAGACCAAGACAAGACTCCAAAGAAGAGTGCAAGCCCAAAAAGAGAGCCCAAAAGAGAGAGAGAGAGAGAAGCAGGCTGGTTTTATACCCCTGCAATTCAGACCTCCCACTATTATGGGAAGCAGGGAGGGTCAAATGCCTTCAGGTAATTTTTCCCAGCACCTCACCTAGGCCCTTTTATATGCTAATGTTTTGAGCCAAGATCTGCCTGAAAAAGCCTTTATAGGGTAGAGAAGGGGGTTTCTGAGATGGCATGTCTCTGTACCAAAGACTAATACTAGTGCCAGTTAAATATTCCTCCAAGCCTTCACAAGAGTCTCGTCTACTTCACGGTAGTTTTGTATTTTAGTTGCCTTTGAGTTATCAGGGGAGCCATGCTTGCTTGCTTGGAGGCAAACAGCATTTCTCTCTGGTCTAAATATTTAGAGATCCAACGTGGCCAGGCAAATATGCTGGTAAGATCTAGCTAGTCCCACGATGATTGTGGTAGCATGAGAGTATATTTATACCAGCCAGTATAGAATACATGGTCAGATAAACTGCCACATTTAAACTACCCCCCTATCTACAAAGTGACCTCCAGGAGGCAATCCAGGGCAGATGCAGAGGTGTCCTGCAACAGTTACCCACAAGCCACTAGTAAAAATCCAGCATCTGGACTTTTTTATAAGAAATTATAAGAAAATAATCTTATATTTCTTATAATTTTTTTCTGGATTATTTATAAGAAATATATAAGATATTTCTGATCCAGAATTAGCAAACCATCTAATGTAAAGCATTTCACAAAAGCACTTTCAGAGTTCGGAAAATACTGAATTTTGAAATTAAATTTTAAATTATATTTGAACTAGTCTATTATTTCTAGTATAGGAGTGTGTCGGGAGCTGCTGTGGTCCCCAACAATATCAGGAAACGACTTCCCTTCTATTTCCAAAGCCAATGGATGAAAACTCCGGACTCCAGCGCATTTCCAAAAGGCTTTTACTAATTACTAATAAAACAATCTCTGCTACTGCAATCCAAGATACTAGTATTCCCCAGACTCTAGCTCTTGGTCAGAACTTAGACCATGCTCTTCGGCCCAAGTTTCCCACCAAAGTGGATTCCAGTACCTCAAGTCAGTCCCCTTATATATCCAAAGGTAATCTAATCTTCAGGGAGGGTAGTGCCAACAAAGATGAATGAGTCAGCTTCTAGGTGTAGAAGTAGGGTGGCTATTTTTTAAGGTCTAAAATAATTATGCCAGGGACTAGTCCCTTTCTCTTATGTCAAAACATGAGGGAGAGAGAGAGCTGGTATAAAGAAATACATCTCAATCGATGTATATTCATGGGGAGAAATACATCATAATTTTATGGGTTTCATGCAATCTAGATGGTACCCACAAGGTCCATCTATTTTCTGTTCTGCACCAAGGTGATTCTGAGTGTCTTGTCCTCTGTTGACTGAAAGAGTCATGCTTGCCTTGAGGGCAAACTAGCATGATCTTTATTTTAATCTTAAACTATAGTCTCAAAGAAGCCAGGGTGGTCGTCTCCTGGTAAATTATAGTTGTCCCACGCTGGGACCAGTAGATATTAAGAGGAATTGTGCCTAATCTAAATAACATTGAAATCATAGTAAAGATTAGAGTAATATTTCAGAAGTTACAGATTCAGAATCCAAATGACTCTAGTAACTGCCACACCCCTCCATCAGTGTTTACACAAAAGAGAGATCTCATTGGCATGAACCCTGGCTTAAGAACATGTAAATAGTTTAAACAGTAAGTAGATTAAACAACAAAGATCCCAAGCTAGCTAGGCCTGTCATCCAACAGGAGTGTGTACTATGAGTTTTGATATTTTAATTTGTGTTATCAATTCATCAATGATTTGCAATACCTTTATTTCAGTACAGTTTTGCACTTGAATATGTGTAAGCGCCTTGAACCTACCACTGAAATTTTAGTGCTGTTTTCATTATTGAATAAACCATATCTATTCCATTCCCTTCAACTATCTTCCACTTCCCTTAGTTAGTTTTGGTATATTTCATCAGTTTTTTGCCTTGTTTACTCATGTGCCACCTTGTTTGTCTAAATTTCATATGAGTGAAACCACCCAGTATTTACCTTTCACTTTCTGTCTTCATTTTATTTATTTATTTATTTATTTATTTTTCCTTTTTTCATTTGTCTGTCTTCATTTTAGCACAAGCACCTCAATATCCACTCCTTGCAGCATAATTGTTTATGTTTCAGGTAAATATCCAGAGATAGAGTTGCTGAATCGTATGGTAGTCTTATTTTAAGTTCTTTGTGGAATCTTTTTAGTGTTTTTCACTCTAGAGTGTATAGTTTTAGATTCCCAGCAGCAGTGTAAGAGTATTCCTTTTCTACATTCTCACCCATATTTGTTATTTCTAGTCTGTTGAGAATAGCCACTGTAATAGATGTGAGATGATTTTCATTTTGGTTTGTTTTGCATTTCAAGTCAAATGATAAGTAGTGACTTGAGTATTTCTGATTATCTGTACATCTTATTTGGAAATTTCTAGATGGGTCCTTAGTCCATCTTGTTTTGTTTGGGAGCCACATTCTTGGTTTTGTTTGTTAATTTCTTTTTTGATGGGGAGGTTGGGCTTGGGGATCACACCCAATGGTGCACAGGGCTTATGCCAGGTTCAGTACTCAGAAATCACTCCTAGCATTGCTTGGGAAACCATATATGGTGCCAGGTATCATAGCAAGGCAAACCTCATGCAAGGCAAGCACATGACTCCTGTCCTATCTCCCTGACCTTCCTCTTTAAATTAAGATTATTGTTTGTTTTTGAGCTGGAGCAATAGTAGTGGGTAGGGCGCTTGACTTGCATGTGACTCCCATTCAATCTCAGCAGTTCATATGGTATGCCCTAGCCTTGCCAGGTAGCAAAGCCATCCATGTGGCAAAGCCAGGAGTAAGCCTCAAGCAGCACCAGGTGTGGACCCCCAAAACAAAACATGACAAAGACAAAGGGATTATTGTTTGTTTTGCTATTGAGTTATAGGAGTCCTTTATGTATTTTGAATATTGACTCATTATGTATATGATTTGCAAATTTCTCCTATTTTGTAGGTTGCCTTTTTGTTGTATTGATGGTTCCATTGCAGAGCTGTTGTTTTCTTCAGCTTGCTTTAATTCCACTTGTTTATTTTGCTCTTGTTGCCTTTGTATTTACTGTTAAATAAAGAAAAAAATCAAATTGGGTGTCATTTCCTACCGACCACCTATGTTTTGTAGGAGTTTTATGGTTTTGGATCATACATTCAAGAATAATCCATTTTGAGTACATTTTGTATTCATTAATTTGCATGAGATTTCATTAATGTGCATGAAGTTTTCCTAGATTTTTCAGCAACACATATTAAAGAGCTAGCCCTTTCTAATCAATACATTTGCAGCACCTTTGTTGTTGATAGACCATATAAGCCTTGGTTTATTTCTGGATCTTTAATTATTCATGCATCTATGTATCAGTTTCATGACTATAAGTGAAATTTAACTTAGTTTCTTAATTTGTCATCTTACTAAAATGGTTAAAGATCATCACTTTTAACCATTCCCCTGTCATTTGGAAATCCCCATGTGACAACCATCACATCAAAGATAATGAACCTTTCTTGCTTTTATTTCATAAGCTCCTTTATTAAGTCGTGCCTCTGAGCTTCCTATCAGTTTTAGTATCAAAGTTTTCTAGCTTAAAAAGTGTTCTTTTGTGCACAGTAAACTCTTAGTAAATAGAGTTTTACTGATCTAGTTTATAAGTGTTGCTATTTCTGGATTATTAAAACTCTTGAGCTGGACAGAAGCCTGGCAGACCTCTGATTGCACTCAAAGCTCAAAAAGGTTTTCATAGTGCTTTTGAAAATAGAAAGTCCTCCTCTGAAACCCAGGCACCTTGAGAGTTATTTTCTTTAGTTCTGCTCTCAGGGTCTCTGATAACTCAAGCATCTGGATTGTGATCTCAGAAGTGTGCTTGTTTTGACATCCCCAGTGTCTTGGAATTATACTGAGCATTGAATAAATGGTCCATGTTTAGTTTGGATTTGTTCTGGTTTTTGGTTTCTGGACTACGTTTGAATGTACTCAGGCCCCGGCTCTATGCACAGGGATCACTCCTGCAGTGCTTTGGGGACTCTGTGGTACTGGGGATTGAACTGCATCAGGTACATGCAAGGCAAGCATCTTAGCCACTGTACTATCTCTCCGGTCAGAAAAATTGTTTTTAATTTAAATGCTTGTTTAGGGCCAGAGATATGACTCCAATTGATAGAGCACTTGCCTGGCATGTGTGAGCGGGCGGCCAGGTCCCATCTCCAGCACCACACACCCTTCTGTTGAGCCCTAAGCACCACCAGCTCCAGGCAACAAGCACTGTAGCTCTGACTAGCGCCTGTGTTGCTGGGAGCGTGCCTGGGCACCACTAGGAGTAGCCACTATCAAATAACCCTAGATTGGATTGAGTTGCCCTTTTCTCTTTCCAAATACCAGCTACGGTCTTCAGATTTGCCAGTGCAGACTGAATACTTTCTCCCAAATCATGAGATGGTAATAATTATTCACATGTGATGGGCGGAGAGATAGGATAGGAGTTAGGAGGCTTGCGTTGACCCTAGTTCTGTTCCTGGCACCGCATATGCTTCCCCAAACTATGTCAGGAGTATAACACCTGAGCAAAGAATCAGTCGTAATTCCTGAGCACCACTGGTGTATCCCCAAACCAAAGTATTGTTGGCATTTGGATTCTCTTATCATTCTATTGTACTTGTCACAATCCCAGTGGCCTTTCTTCACTCATAGCTTCCAAGAGAGTGGTCTGTTTTCTGTTTTGTTTTGTTTTTTGTTTCCTTTTTGTCTGTCGTTTTTTTTGCAATGCCAGGGGCCAAAATCACAGACACACCATATGCAAGGCTTGTGCTCTACCCTTGAGTATGTCCAGGTCCATAATCCCTGAATTCAGCTTAATGCACACCAGTGCCATCAGCTGTCCTTTTTTAATCCACAGATAATATGAGGAAAAGACAATGATCACTAAGAGATTATAAATTATTTGAAACTTCCCATGTTCCCAAACTTTCCGTATTTTCCTTTATTTGTTATTTTCTTCACTTCTTGCATGTATTTTGTTTGACCAGTCTTTTTCACAAGGAAGAAACCCAAACCAAGAGTTTATTTTGCCGCATAATCCCATTAGATATGCTCTAAAATAATCATTAATACGGCAATAATATATTCCAAGGAAAACGTTGCCAAGAGGTTCCGATATCCTTTATTTCTATATCCTAGTCCATATTTGTTTCTGCTGTTCAGTAGGGTGCAAGTCAGTGAGTTATGCAGGCATAGGAAATTGATTGACTATACTATATCATTTTGAAAGACATGTCACTACAAAGAAATAAAAAATCCATGTAGAAATGTTTAGAGCAAGTGTAAAAGGCAGAACTCAAACTGTGTTCTAGAACGATCATAAAGTATGTTACCTATTTTCATGCATGGTCCCCAAACCACCCACACACCTATATGATGTGGGTAAAACTGTACTTTGTCTTCAACATTTAAGCTCTTCAATAGTCTTTAACTTTTAAAGCATTATGCATATAATTTGAAGCAAAAGTTTGTATGTGTCAGAATATGCAGGGATCTAAAAAATGAAAAGTCATATATACATAAAATATTAAACTGTAATCAATCTTCTCCCTCAGGTTCTTATTCCAAAAGGGAATAAAGCCTGGCTGTTAAAATCGACTTTGTCTGGGGAGATAGTTCAAAGAGCATAGGTGCTTGCTCGCATGTGGTAGGTCTAGGTTTAATCCCTGACACTGCTCTGAACACTGCCATGCGTGACTCCCCGAGCAACCAGCCACGACCAGCCCCCGAGCTCAGCTGGATGTGGCCCAACAAACTCCAATCATGCTCCCTGAAAGCCAGTATAAATCTGCCACCATCCTATTTCCGCAATAATCTTCCAGCCACATTTCAGTGACAAGCACCTGAATGCTTCTAGATGGAGTCCTCTTTGGAATAGATTAATCAATTATTCAATCTCTGCACTCAGGAATGTTTTGTTGGCTAACACTAAGTGGAGACAGAGGGCAAGAAGAATGAAACTCTACGGATTTAGATAAGATTGGAGAAGAGCAAAGTTCTAAGTCACAGTGGATGATGTCTATCGGTGAATTACAAGTGGAGAGATGATTATCTTGTTGATTCTTCTTTTTGTCTCCCAACACAGTAGCTTCCTTTCATAGAAGGCTGCTACCTGCATATAGACAAACACTTGTTGAGAGATGATCACTGCTATTCTATTCTGGGCAGTCAAAGAAAAGAGTAACACAGCCTTTGTCTCCTGAAACACGCCCTTGGATTTACAGGTTCAGAATGGAGAAGGCAAAAAGTTGGCAACCAAATTTGGAATATACATATAGCTCTCTATATTTAATATGAGATCTACCCCAACAACACATTTTAACTTTATAGTTTTGTGTTGTTAACTATAGGCACAGCATTAAAAACATCTAGAATTTATTCATCATGGAGCACTGAAATTTTGTATGGATTGAATAACTATCCCCCCCTCCTCCCGCCTTCTCCCTCTCCCCTTTAGCCCATGGCAGATATTCTATTCCCCACTTATACCATTTTCATGTTTTAGATACTTCACAATTGGTGAGCTCATGCAGTATTTTACCTTCTGTGATATGGATTATTAAATCAGCATAATATCCTGAAGGTATATTCCTATCGTCTCACATGGCAGGATTTTCTTTCAGTTTTGTTTTTTAACAATTTTTGGAAAGCCATAGGAAAAAATTTTCTAAAAACTGTGGTATAAAGCTAGCTTTGTTTTTGCCATAGGGTGTATGCCTCAGATGACTCATTCAAGGAAGTTCACATAGTCCAAATTCACAGAGCTTATGTATCTTTCAAGTATTCATAATCCATGCAAGAGAATTGGTTTGCTTCCATATCCTGGTTCTTGTGAATAATGATGCAATGAATGTGCAAGCTTATGATCAGCTTTCAGATCTTGATATGGGTGGTCTGAATACTCACACTCAACTTATATATGCATAGTGCTTTTAAAAGTTAATTAGGGACCAGAGCTATAGTATAGCAGATCTGGAATTTGCCTTACACGCAGCTCACCCAGGTTTGATCCCAGACATCCTATATGGTTCCCCAGCACCTCCAGGAGTAATTCCTGAATGCAGAGACAGCAGTAACCCCTGAGCATTGCCGGGTGTGACCCAAAAAAGGAAAAAATATTAAATAAGGTTGTAGAATAGTTTAAACCTTGAAAGCAAAGTATAATATCTTCATCATATGTGTGTGTGGATATTGTTTTTCATCTTGGGGCCATATATGAAAATAGGTAACATACTTTTGCTCAGTTTTAGAAAACAATCTGAGTTCTGCCTTTGATAATTGTTCTAAACATTTCCACACAGTCTTAAATTTTTTATTACTTTTAGTTACATATGTCTTTTAAAATGATATAGTATAGCATAATCAATCATTTTCCTCTGCATTACTCACTCTGACTTGTACCCTACTGAGCAGCAAAATTAAATGTGGACTAGGATATAGAAATAAAGGATACTGGAATTTCTTGGCAACATTTTTATCGCAATATATTGTTGACTTGAAAAGGTTCAGTGTTTATTCAAATAAAAAGAAAACAAAAGAAAGGGACAGTTGGCTAGTTTGTGGTGAGATGTTGGAGCACTTCCCAAATCCTAGGTTAGCAATCTTCTGTATCACCCTAAGAACCCCTTACTTCCGGGATGAGAGGGGACCCATCAATTCTCCTGGGAGATGCAAGACGTGTTGGACCCTGATGATTGCTCACTGATGCAACTGTGGACATCAGGAATCTATAATAATGTGTACAGATCCAGATAAATGTTGATGTTGTAACTCTACATCTAGCATGTGTATGTGTACAAGTTTATTTCATTATATAGTAATTATTTAAAAAGGAATATAGTTAAATGTGTAAAAGGAGCTGTATGTATTTATTTCTTTTTAAGTAACTATGGTCATAACAGTAACAAAAATAATATTAAATATGTCAATAGGGGTTTGATCTATAAACATTTTTTCTTTATTTGCTTTACATTTTTGCTTTTACGCTTTTTGCTTTACTTAAACACCATAATTTATAAAGTTGTTCATAGTACAGTTGTTACAGGTTTTTGATTATATGCTACATCATTAGCCCATGAACTAGTCTGTGGATTAATAATTAAAAGCATTTTCTCCTATGCAGCACTGTTCTAAGAATTAGAGATTTAGTGGTGAGTAAGACAGACTCATATGATCTTAGACCTTGTGGAGTTTAATTTATGTTAGGAGGTTTAGACTGGAAGCAGGAACGCTTGCATCCTGGTCTTATATTTTTCAGTGAGAAATAGAGTGTTAATTAACCCATATATAATAGGCTGACATAAATGGGCAAAGGGTGTCAGGAAGACTTTTTATAGGAATTATTTTTAAATGAGAAACTTGAGGGTCAGCAGAAGGTATAAGCTGAAGGGGAAGCAGTATAGTTCTTTATTAAAGTATTAAAGGTATGAGAAATAAAATCCAGAATGAGTAAGTGAAGACTGGAGATAGACTGTATAAGTTTTAAAAAGTCAAGTATGAATTGTGATCATGGGGCTTTATTCCTTCTGGAGAAGTCAATGTTATCTCTTGAACATCTCTCTCTCTCTGTTTCTCTCTCAATCTCTATTTCTCTCTCTCAGTCTCTCTCTGTTTCTCTCTCTCGGTGTGTCTATGTAAGTGGAACTATCAAGGTATGTGTCTAGATGCAGAAAGATATTAAAGGCATATTTTTAAGTATTTTATTATGCCACCATTAGATATATAGTTACAAAGATGTTTATATTAGTGTTCCAGCACCCATCCCTCTACCAGTGCCCATCTCCCACCACCAGTGTCCCCAGTTCCCTCCCCCCTCCCCAAGCCCATCTCCATGGCAGGTTCTTTACTTCTTTCCCTTTCTCTCTATCTCTTTCTTTTTTCCTTCCCTTCCAGATTGTGAATACAGAACATACATTAAAAGGGTTGTCATGTGTATCTTTTTGCCTGTATTTAATGCTCAGTTCTAGGTTGGTATTAGTACCCTCGACAATTGTTAGCACACTGTTCCATTTTCTGTCTTACCTACCCTCCGATTCCCACATGTTTGTGATAATTTCCACCTTTGATAAGACCTCCTGATACATATTTCACTTGTCCTTGGATATTGGTATCATAATATGTACATATATATTTATGTGATGCAAATAAATGCAGTCATTCTATATCTGTCTCTCTCCTTCTGGCTAATTTTGCTCAACATAATCTTCTCATGTCCATCCATTTATAGGAAAATTTCATAACTTCATTTTTCTTAAAGGCAAGTTTGAAAGTGTTTAAATATATGCCTGATATATTTGTGGTATGTTTATCACGTGACAGATGTTAACCATTCACTGTCAGATAGTGGACATTGGGTAACATTTGCATTCCTCCATACATTAGTCAAATATTACATTCTGAGAATCATTTTATAAGAGCAAAAATAATTTTCTAAGAGCATTTTATAAGAGTATTTACCTCTACCCAAATACATTAAATAGGGCAGAGCAATATCTTTTCTGCATTTATCTAAACTTATCTGGCCTTTAGTAGCTTTTAGACTTCTGGCCTTTAATGTAGTTCTTGGGCTTCACTAGGTAGGAATCACGCAGACCAACTTTTAGTGTAAGAAAGTAGAATTGTCGGGAAGTGCTTTGGATCTTTTCTTGATAAAGCAGTATGTTAAAAAGTTACAGTCATTTGCATGACTAAAAAAGTTGAATGACTTTTTAATGAATGTTGGTTCATTGAAATTAAAACTCAAAAATTCAGCTCTGACTTTGTGCCCTAAAGAGTTTCCTTTAGGGCCCCTGGGATGAGGCCAGCAAAAGTCCCAGAGTGAAGACACATGCTTTGCATGAGGCCACTTGGCCTCTGAGCACCACAGGGCCACCTCAGATCTGGAGGCCCACCATAAGCACCACTGGGGTGACTGGGGTATATGCATAGGTGTCTAAAAAGAGTATTTCTAGAAATTTAAAAGCTATGTCTATTAACAGTTTTTCACTTTATTGTATATTACAACAGGCACTCCATTTTATTTTTCTTTTAATCCATATAGTTATGTATCCCTGAAGAGATGATAAAAGGGCCAGAGACAGTACAGGAAGTAAAGCACTGCCTTGCATGCCGCTGACCCTGGTATGAACCCCTATCCCCACCACCACATATAATCCCTGAACACCACAGGAGTCACTCCTGGGCACAGAGCCAGAAATAGACCTCGAGCATCTTAGAGTATGTCCTACCTTTCTCCTCCCTCAAAAAAAAAAAAAAAAGATAATGAAAGGTTTGTCTTTTCAAGAGGTCAGTGTCAGATAATTGTTAAAAAGCTGACACTCCCCTCCCCCCACCCCCAAGTACATAGCAGAAATGTAAGGGATGCAAGCCCCCTGTTAAAGAGGGATTTTCTTGAAGTCCAGTTTAAAAACAACAACTTTAATTTACAATACTGTTAATTGTAGAGTGTCAGGTATACCATGTTCTAACACTATGTTCTTCAACAGAATGTCCACTTCCCTTAACAACAAATGTTGAGGAGGTTATAAAAAAACAGGACCCTTCCTGTACAACCGATTAGGAAGCAAAATGGAATATTCAGTCTGGAAAACAATCTGGCATTTCCTCCGTTCGACATAGATTTGTCATATGGCACAGTAATTCAACTCACATCCAAGAGATATGAAAACATATGGCCATACAAAACTTGTACAGGAATGTTTATAGTTATATTATCCACAATAGCCAAAGGAGAAAATATCCCAAATGGCCAACGATTGTTGTGAAATAAACAAAATATGGTATAGTCAACTAAAATCTTATTTGACTTGAAAAGGAGTCAGTTCTGGTGCATCTCAGATGTGGTTGAAACTGAAGGCTGGTTCTTTAGTCATGAATATGTTCTAAAAAAGGCTTGTAAGAATTAACAACAACAAAAAAAAAACACAAACTCTTGGAAGCTAGGCTTTTAGCAAATTATTCCACATGAGATTTTTATTTTGTTCTGAAGGTCCACATCCAGCATTGCTGGGGTGGGGTAATATCCATCTCAATACTGGGGCCATGCAATACCTCCGAAGCTTCTGCTGGCAAAGCTTGTCTTCCAGCCTGTCGACTAGTGAGGGTTCACTTTAAAGGGGGATAGTGGTGCGATAGAGCGTAAAGAGATGTGAAGAAACCACACAATCACATTGCTAGTGGTAAAGATGGGTGAAAGGGAAGTGTGCCAAAAAGCAGAAAAATGCAGCTCTGCACATGGGGATGGGGGTATATGGAGAGATAAGAAATAAAATCTTCAGGAAGGTTGTGAGGGTCTAGCCCTCTGCCCCCTTTACTTTATTCCACTAAAAAAGATAAATCTGGAACCCTGGTTGTGTACAAAAATAATTAATGTTATCTTATAGTTCTAATTTTGTTTCAGTCTGTCAGGAACCAATAAAAAAATAATGCATGGGTGTCAGGGAACGCTGCCGGAGTCCCCAACAGTGCCGGGAAGCAAGTTCCCTTCTACCTCCGAGCCGGCGGGGAATGGATGAAAACTCAGGAATCTGATGCAGTTTTAAAAGGCTTTACTTTTCACAGGTTCAGGCATACAAGTCAGCAATAGGAAAAACCCTGTGCTTAGGATTCCCAACTAGAACCCCAGACACGTGTAGGCCAAGATGGCGGCCACCATGTGTGTAGGCCCTGTAAAAGGAGGAAGACAAGACTCCCAAGAAGGGTGCGAGCTCACAGAGAGCCCAAAAAAGAAGCCCCTGAGAGAGGAAGCAGGCTAGTATTATACCCCTGCAACTCAGACCTCCCTCCCACTGTTATGGAAAGCAGGGAGGGTCAAATGCCCTCAGGTAATCTCTCCCAGCACCTCACCTAGGCCCTTTTATATGCTAATGTCTTGAGCTAAGATCTGCCTGGAATTGCCTTTATAGGGTAGAGAAGGGAGTTCTGAGATGGCATATCTCTGTACCAAAGACTAATACTAATGCCAGTTAAATATTTCTCCAAGCCTTCACAAGTCTCTTTTTACTTCACAGTAGTTTTGTATTTTAGTTGCCTTTGAGTATATCAGGGAGCCATGCTTGTTTGCTTGGAGGCAAACAGCACTTCTCTCTGGTCTAATTACTTAGGGATCCTACGTGGCCAGGCAAATATGCTGGTAAGATCTAGTTAGTCCCACGATGATTGTGGTAGCATGAGAGAATATTTATACCAGCCAGTGCAGAATACATGGTCAGATAAGACTGCTACATTCAGACTACCCCCTATCTATGAAGTGACCTGCAGGAGGCAATCCAGGGCAGATGCAGAGGCCTAGGCTTTTAGGTGTTCTGCAACACATGGGCACTCTAGGGGATAATTTTTTTGTGTTTCTTCCAGCTTCTAGAGGTTACTCAAAATCCTTGACTCATGGAGCAAGAAACCCCTCTTCTTCATCTTCTAAGTAAGCAACTGAACATCAAACCCATTTACATAGTACACTCAAGGAATTACCCTTAAGACATTCAGTCAGGGGCCGGAGCGATAGCCCAGTGGGTAGGGGGTTTGCCTTGCATGCTGCTGGCCCACGCAGGCCCGGGTTTGATCCCTGGCCTTCCATATGGTCCCCGAGCACCACCACGAGTAATTTCTGAGTGCAGAGCCAGGAGAAACCCCTGAGCATTGCCGGGTGTGACCCAAAAAAGCAAAAAAAAAAAAAAAAAGACATTCAGTCAGCCCTGAACGAGCTCACAACGAGCCCTCGGACGAGCTCACAGTATGAGAAAAGACACCAGAACAAACTAAGAACTACAGAGACAACTGGAGACAGCTGCCAGGCACCATGAAGGACTCAGCTCCATTTACTACCAAACTGTGTGGCAATAGCGTTGTGCTGCAAGAGATTAAAAAGTGAGTGCAGTGCCAGGAAAATCATGGGCCAGGAGGACTGGTCCAAGGTTGGAAGCTTGCCACAAGTGTGTTGGGTGGTGAAGGGCAGTTAGGACAGAGAAGGGACCAGTATGACAATACTAGTTAGAAACAATCACTCTGGACCAGAACTGAGTGTTGAAAGCAGGATATACATGAATAACTTTTCAGTATTTGTAATGAAAGCCACAATAATCAAAAGGGGGTGGGAGAGAGAGAGAGGAGAGAGAAGAAAAAGAGCTCGCCGCCAAAGAAACTGGTGAGGGCAGGAGAGAAACTGAGCACATTGGTGGTAGGAAATGTGCACTGTGAAAGGATGGGTGTTGGGACACTATGTGACTGAAACCCAATCATGAATAACTTTGTAACTGCGCATCTCACTGTGGTTCAAAAAATAATTTATTTTTATGGGGGTGGGGTGAATGCATTACGGAGAAACACTCCCTGACAATTGATCGGTGTTTGTGGAGTGGAAGGAAGAGGTGTTCAGTGTAGTCTTAGGTGATCAACCGAGAAAAGAGGCAGAAGGGCTAAGGTGATGAGAAAATTTCACCCAGCATGTATTAATTAGATCAAAGATCCATTACGGTCGACAGCCATACCACCCTGAACGCGCCTGATCTCGGTCAAAGATCGGTTACGTTATGAAATCATGGGAGAACAGTTAAGGGAATAGATACAGTCAGCAATTGAGTCCTGGCATATAAAATGACTGAGATCCACAGCCAGATTGCTCTTCTATCAACGTGAGAGCGATTTTATGATTAAGGCAGAGTTTTAGGGTGAAGACTAAGTAATCGAGAGTTTCCTGAATGTGGGGGAGGGAAGCGAAGGTCAGTAGAAGAAATGGATTTATAATGGTCATGGAACATGACTATCAGTAGATGATAACAGTCAAGTCTACCCTGAGGCAAGTTTCCAATTTGAGGAGGTGGGACATTTATTAACACCGGAACCAAACTCACCAGATGCATCATGGGAAAATGTGGGAGAAGATGCTTGTAGCAAGAATCTTGGTCAAGATAGTAAGGGTTGTGGTCTTGAAAGCAAACTGGAGATCACAGGGCTACCCTTCCCTGAGGTTAAGAACCAGAGAGATGAGAAATGTAATGTAGGGGCCGGAGTGGTAGGACAGTGGGGACAGCGTTTGCCTTGCACGCAGCAGACCAGGATGCACCCAGCATCCTATATGGTCCCCTGAACACTGCCAGGAGTAATTCCTGAGTGCAGAGCTAGGAGTAACTCTGAGCATCGCTGGGTTTGATCCCCACCCCCAAAAAGATGTAATGTAAATGACTGACCTTAAATTATTTCATCTGGACATAAGATTGGGGGTTGGCAGTTCTGGGACACACTGGGTGGTGCCTAGGAATCCCCTCGAGGTGCTTGGGGGAACCATATATGGTGCCAAGGATGAACTGGATCAGCTGCATGCCAGGCAAGCCCTCCCCTCTGTGCAAAATCTGGACAAACGTTTAGGTGTAGGGAAAAGTGAACTATTTTCCAGAATAATTTTTTTATTGCCAGTAAAGACAGGAAGAGAATTTTCTTGATTATATATAAGAAATAGAAGTGCAATATTCAAAAGAGCAAGAACAACAAGTGCTGGCGTGGATGTGGGGGAAAAGGGGACACTCATCCATTATTGGTGGGAATGCCGGCTGGTACAGCCTTTCTGGAAAACAATATGGACTTTCCTCCAAAGACTAGAAATTGAACTCCCATTTGACCCAGCCATACCACTCCTGGGAATCTACTCTGGGAAACCAAAAATACGCAGCGGAAACACCACCCCTGCTTTTATGTTCATAGCAGCATTATTCACAATAGCCAGAATCTGGAAGCAACCAGAGTGCCTGAAAATCGATGACTGGATAAAGAAGCTTTGGTACATCTACACAATGGAATACTATGCAGCTGTTAGGAAAAATGAAGTTATAAAATTTGCCTATAAATGGATGGACATGGAGAAGATTATGTTGAACTAAATTAGCCAGAAGGAGAGAGACAGATACAGAATGACTGCATTTATTTGCATGGCATAAATATATATGTACATATTATGATACCAATATCCAAGGTCAAGTGAAACATATATCAGGAGGTCTTATCAAAGGTGGAAATTATCATAAAAGTGTGGGAGTCAGAGGTTAGGTAAGACAGAAAATGGAACAGTGTGCTAACAATTGTCGAGGGTACTAATGCCAACCTAGAACTGAGCATTAAATAGAGGCAAAAAGATACACATGACAACCCTTTAATGTATGTTCTGTTATCCATAGTCTGGAGGGGAAGGAAAAGAGAAAGAGAGAGAAATGGAAAGAAATAAAGAACCTGCCATGGAGGAGGGCTGGGGGACGGGGAGGGAACCGGGACGTTGGTGGTGGGAGATGGGCACTGGTGGCGGGATGGGTGCTAGAACACTGTATGACCAAAACCCAAATATGAACTTTTTAATTGTATATCTTTGTAATTGTAAAAATAAAAAAATTTTAAAAAGTAGTGCATTAGAGAGTTACACTCTTTGTTTCCACATTGTAATGTCTGTTAATTTTTATCAGTAAGTTGAAAAGGAAAAACTAGATCTGCTAAACTATGTACTGGACCAAAGTACACTAAAATAATTATTTTAATCTTCAAAGTTAATATAACTAACATTATCCAATGGAGTAGGGAGAACTTTTGACATTAAAGATTAGCATTTAATGAAATTAAAGATGGATTTTCTTATTAACAGGGATGAAGTTATGTCTGTAGTGCTCCTGGACTTGAACCTTGGCTGAATGAATGACCAATTCCTGTATATTTTCCCCTTTGAAATATTTACCTCTTTGTGCCTGTCTCCCCACCCTACTTTAACATCTTGGTTTAGACACTGTCTCTCTCCGTCTGTCTCTGTCTCCTTCTCTCTCTCTCCCCTCTTGCCCCCTGGATTACTGTAATAGCCTCCAAATTATTCTTTCTTCCTCACCTGTTCATCTTTCTTGTCACCAACATATCAATCAGAAGCCTAAATTACCTTGAAAACTGTTTTGGGGTTTCACCTCCACTGTCAACAGCAGAGCATTCAAATTCTTTTCATGGCATCCCAAGAGCTCCCTAGTACATCCCTATAACTTTTCTCATTTCCCTTTTGGTTCGATGATACCAGTAGGTTCCAATGCAATCATATCCAGACCACAGAATATTTTAGCTTTTTATCTACCTACCTACCTACCTACCTACCCACCTACCTACCTACCCACCTACCCACCCACCCACCCACCCACCCACCCACCTACCTACCTACCTATCTATGTATCTATTTGGACCATGCTTTGCAGTACTCAAATCCCTGGTGGTGATGAGTGACTATTTTTGATGCCTGCAGCTTTTGAACTGGTATTGGCTGCCTGCAAATCAAGCACCTTACACCCTCTGTGGTGTCTCTGGCCTGTATTCTAGTTTTAGAAAGAACCATTAATTTCCCTAAATTAATTACTAGATACCCCCAAATTACTAGATACCCCCTAAATTACTGATACCCACTTTAAATATAGGCCAGTTTTTGCCATATATTTTATGTTTAGCACTTAGCAAATTCCAAACCTAATCTTAGAATAATTTTATATGAGAGTTAGGGTCTGGCTTGACTATCCCAATGTTGATTGTTCTTTTTAGGAATTATATGCATAACATTGTGTGAAAGTGCTGGTATTTGGGTTTTTAGTAGGAATTGTGCCAGACTAAGCTTTAGTGCTCAATATAGTAAGCATACTTTTTTTAAAGGCAACTTAATTCAAATGTTTCATATCTGATGCAGTTTTTCACATGTTCTTCGTGGTTTATAGTATATTCACAGAGATGTACAACACATACCACAGTCAATTTTAGTACATTTTCAGCACCTCAAAAAAGAAATCTCTTATCCTTGATTCCAAGTATTTCTGAAGTCTAAGCAGCCACTGATTTACTATACCTGTGGGTATGTGTATCCTGAGTACATACTAACATGGATTCATGTAATTATATGAGTCTTCTTTTGTTGAAGTCTTTTGTTGAAGACCCTACCTTCCCCAACTTAAGTATCCCTGTTCCACCTAATAAAAGGGAGCTATTCTCCCACAGTGGTTCATGGAGACTTCTTTGTGGCTGCTCTACTTAACCTTCTTCAAGGGTGTTCTACTCGCTCAACATAATGCATTAAAGCTTATGTTGCTATGCTTGTAAGTTTTCCACAAATTCCCAAGGTCCTACTCATTTCTCTCTTTTTCTTCTTTGTATAGAATTAGTTCATTTCTCTTCAAATCTGCTGGATATTCTTTTCCTCACTCAGATCTTCTTTTAAGTCCCTCTTGTGAATTTTTCCTTTCAGTTACTGTAGTTTTCCACTCCAGACTTTATACTTGGCTGGCATTTAAATAATTTGTCAGGTCAGTGATATACCTCATTAATCTTAGTGCATGCAGGTCACAACTTTCTGCATGCAAGAAGTTCAAGGTTTGAACTCCGGCACCAAATAGTTTACAGAGCCAGAGCAAGCCCTGAGCACAGAGGCAAAGAGTATCGCCACATGTTACCCCAAACCCAAACATATATAATACATATCTTTTTACTAAGATTATTTGGTAAGACAGAGTTTCCATATCTTCCCTTTTAGGTCTTCACATAGGTCTAACTTCCATTTGTTCTTCGAAAAGCTTTAAAGTAACTAGTTTAGATTCTAATTCCAGTCAGTGCAATGCCTGGGGACCAATTGTTTGAGCTTGTTTGTTTGGGGACTACACCCAGCAGGAGTCAGGTGTTTGCTCCTGGTCTTGTGTTCAGGGATCACTCCTGAAAGAACTGGAATTGAACAAGGGTCGCCCCCATGCAAAGCAATAATATTAACCCCTGTACGGTACCTCCAAGCTCAAATTGTTTTCACTTCTCCCCACACTTGTATATAGATCATACTTTCCTTTTTCTTTCCTTTTTTAAAGGCATGCTTTATAATATTTTGTGGGAAACTACACATTTTAAATAACATAATGCAGTATCTTGAAAAATCACATATCTTCTCTAGGGTTTGTTATTATTACTACCCTTTATTTACTGAGTTTGGGTTGTTTTTTGTTGTTTTTTTGTTTGTTTATTTGTTTGTTTTTGCTTTTTGGGTCACACCCAGTGATGCTCAGGGCTTACTCCTGGCTCTGCACTCAGGAATTACTCCTGGCGTTGTTCAGGGGACCGTATGGGATGCCGGGGATCAACCCTGGTCGATAAGGCAAAAGTCCTGCCCCTGTGCTATCGCTCCGCCCCTATTTGCTGAGTATTTCTGACCTAATTCTGTTACATCTCTATTCTTCATCTTCTTGTAGAAAAAATACACATTTCTTTGCCTGTTGGAACTGAAAATGTAACTGAAAAACAGACCCAAATAAAATTACTAGAACCAGGTCTCTCAACCACTGTCTCTACTGTCTTACAGTTAGAGGGAGGTTCTGAGGGAGATCGTCCATCATTGTATAAAAAGCTGCTGGTCAGGGGCCAGATTCCATCCCCAGCACCACATATGGTTCTATAAGCCCTGCCAGAAGGGATCCCTAAACAATGAACCATGAGTAAGTCCAGAGCATCACTGGTTGTACCCCCCCCCCCAAAATGCTGCCAATCAGCCTGAGATCTCTGTTTTGCACATAGAAATCTATCATAAAAGGGCCTGGGCGATAGTCCAGTGGTAGAGCGTTGCCTTGCATGCGGCCAACCCGGATTCGATCCCGGCATCCCATATGGTCCCCCACACAGTGCCGGGAGTAATTCCCTGAGCACAGACCAGGAGTAACCCCCTGAGCATTGCTGCTGGGTGTGACCCAAAAAAAAAAAAAAAAAAAAAAAAGAAATCTATCATGGAAGAAGATATTTTTCTTCTTTAATAGCCAGGATTAAATCTGAGCAAGTTTATGCTCTGGGTAAGCGATATAACATATTTTTTAAAGTGTTACGAATTTTCAATGAGCATGAAGTTAAAGTAAAACGCATCTATCTCCCAGATTTCCATGTTGAGAGATCAATGAAACGCCTCCACCAATCTGCTGCTCATACAGATGTGAGTGAATCTGTGAACGATACTTCCACTACCAACTATCTCTTGGCAGAAACACACTAGGCATTTTTGATATCTTTCTCTTTGACCTCTCATGTCTCAGACTGTTACAGTGTTCTATTAGTTTCCTTTCTGTTATTATTTGAATTAATCCCTTCTTCCATGTCTACTGTCTTTATTCTAGCAAGAATATTGTGTTTCTGGGGCCGAGCAATAGTGCAGCAGGTAGGTCATTTGCCTTGCATGTGACCGACCTGGGTTCAATCCCCAGCAGCCCATATAGTCCCCTGAGCACCACCAGGAGTAATTCCTGAGTGCAGAGCCAAGAGTAACTCCTGGGCATTTCAGAGTGTGACCCAAAAAGAAAAATAAAAGAATATTGTGTTTCTCTAAGATAACTTGTCACCAATTTAACGATCCAAACCTCTTTCATTCTAGTCTCTTGAATAAGATCCACAAAATACAGTATAATCCTACCACTTTCTTGCTTTTTTGTTCCACCTACGAGATTCTCTACAACCTTTAGCATGACATTCTAGGCCCTGTCTGATCTGTTCCTACTAGCCTATGCCCATGGTCAAGTACAATTATTTCCATTATGAGTAACAAAAACTGATTGTTCTTAGTGTTAAGATAAAGATACTAGATACAATCAAGAAAAAAAAATTGAGCAATCGATATTTAGGCTGGTGGAGAAACTAGGCAGTTTCTAGAGAGGTAACATTCTGTCCCAGAACTTCAGTGCCAACTGGTGGAATTGTCACTCTGGACTGTTGACGTTAATGTGACTAGTTGCATCTCTGCTCATCTTGTCAGTGTGTCAAACTGACAAGAGAGGGGGCCAGAGCAATAGTACAGTGGACACTTGCTTTGCACATGACCCAGGTTTGATCTTGACTGACCCAGGTTTGACCAATGGTATCCCATTTGGTCCCCAGAGCACCATCAGGAGTAATTCTGAGTGCAGAGCTAGAAGTAACCACTGAGTATCGCCAGGTGTGACCCAAACACCCCCCTTCAAAAAAATCAAACTAGCAAGAGAAAGCAAATAATTGGTCTGGCTTCTGTCAGATATTTACCTAGGATCTATCATGAACCCTTTGATCTGTCTCCACAAAAGTAGGTCTGTCTTGGGAATGGGTGGAGGCCCCCAATCCTTGCTCCGAGTCCAGCAGGCGTGGCTGCCTACATGCTGAGCAGGCCCTAGGAGCTATGTAGGACATTACCAGGCGCTGGCGGAGCCTTTTGCTTTTCCCCCAGGAACTCCATAGGGCCGTTCACCATGAGGCCGAGCTGCACAGCCATGGATCTGGAGTGTCTGTTTCCGGCAGTTGGCTGTGGTGGCTGGAGCTCAGGGTCACACCCACTGAGGGATGGGTTCTGGAACACTGTATTGTATCACTTGTATCACTTGTCTTCCCTTTGTTCATCGATTTGCTCGAGCGGGCACCAGTAACATCTCCATTTGTCCATACGTCCAGTAACATCTCCATATGTCCTGTTGCAAGCACGTGTATAGCCCAAGGGCATCTGCTTGCTCCAGGGACAGGAAGAGTCTCAAACCATTCCTTCAGGTCATGGGAATGAGGTCCATAATTGTTACTGGTTTTTGGCATATCAAATAAAACACGGGTAGCTTGCCAGGCTCTGCTGTATAGGTGGTATACTCTCAGTAGAAGCTCTGATCTCGAGCTTTATTTAAAAATGAATAAATAAATAAATTAAAAAATCAGTGGGCTTTTTTTTGGCTTTTGGGTCACACCCGGCAATGCTCAGGGGTTACTCCTGGCTCTATGCTCAGGAATTATTCCTGGCAGTGCATGGGGGACCATATGGGATGTCGGGGATCGAATTCCTGGAAGCTAGAAGAAATTCCGAGACACCATTCCCAGCGCTACTTGGCCAAACAAGGACTTTTGGGTCACACTCGGTGGTGGTGGACACAGGCGGCGCAGAGGACCGAGTCCCCAAGGCATGTGCAGGGCAAGCGTCTTAGGCTGTGCCATCTCTGCCCAAGCAGGCATCCTGCAACCCGACTGTCCCAATTTCTTTTAGGTTTGGGGCCACAGCTAGACGTGCTCAGGCTTACTCCTGGCTCTGAGCTCAGGGAACTCTATGTGGTGCTGGGATCCAACCCGAGTCAGCCACTCGCAAGGCAAACACCCCACGCATTGCGCCATATCTCTGGCCCCACCAAGTTTGTTGTTGTTGTTGTTGTTCTTTTCTTCTTCTTCTTCTTCTTCTTCTTTCTTCTTCTTCTTTTCTTTTCTTTTTTTTTTTTGCTTTTTGGGTCACACCCAGCGATGCTCAGGGTTATTCCTGGCTCTGCGCTCAGGAATCACTCCTGGCACTGCGTGGGGACCATATGGGATGCCGGGATCAAACCTTGGTTGGCTGCATGCAAGGCAAACGCCCTACCCGCTGGACTATCGTCCTGGCCCCTACCAAGTTCTTTTGTTGTTTGGTTTTTGGGTCACACCCAACAGTGCTCAGGAGCAACTCCTGGCTCAGTGCTCAGTGCTAGCAGTGCTGGGGACTGAAGAACCAGTGCGCCATATGCTCTACTGTATTGTAGAGACCCAATTATGAACATCCTTGTAATTTTATATCTCACATGGTATAATAAAAATTTAAAAAAGAAAAAAAAGTAGGTCTGTCTTGCTTATTACCAAATAGTCTTTATATTACCATGTAATCTGTGCCTGGCACCGATTACACGTAGATGCTCATTAAATATAGCCACAGTCAGAAGACAGGATCAATTAAATGGAAGAATAACCAATGATGGCTCCTTCCAGGTTAATTTCCATGGTCCTGACTGAAGCATTCACCTCAAGATGCTTTTTAAACAGCTATTTATTATTGTTGAATCACCGTGAGATATGCAGTTACAAAGCTATTCGTTATTTCATTTCAGTCATACAATTTTCCAACACCCATCCCTTCACCACTGTACATTTTTTTTCACTTGAATTATTCTTTAAGGAGGGCATTGTTATTATCTATTTTCTTAAAAGGGATTAGGTACTACAAACATTCTGTTGTTTTCAAATATATTGTGATTTTGATACAATGGCCCTCTTTTGCCATTTATTAATTTTTTATGAAACCACCATGTGATAGACCATTAAAAAAACTGTTTGTGATTGGGTTTCAGTTATACAGTGTTCCAACACTCATTCTTCCACCCGTGCACATTTCCCAACACAATGTACCCCGTTTCCCTCCCACCCCCTACAACCTGCCTCTATGGCAAACACTTTCTCTCTCTGTCTCTCTCTGTCTGTCTCTCTCTGTCTCTGTCTCTGTCTGTCTCTGTCTGTCTGTCTGTCTGTCTGTCTCTCTCTCTCTCTCTCTCTCTCTTTCCCCACCCCTTTGTGGTTTGCATGTACATTTGGTTTTGATCCTTATCTTAGGCCACTGGAAACAAGAAGGTCATTGGCTGTTTTTCAGAGTAGCAAAGGTATTGCAAAGATATGGTCTAGCTCTCATTTTTTTTTTTTTTTTTGCTTTTTTGGGTCACACCCGGTGATGCTCAGGGGTTTCTCCTGGCTCTGCACTCCTATTAGGCTCTGCACTCAGGAATTACTCCTGGCAGTGCTCAGGGGACCATATGGGATGCCAGGGATCGAACTCAGGTCGGCATGGGCGGCCGCATGCAAGGGCAAATGCCCTACCCGCTGGGCTATCGCTCCAGCCCCTTAGCTCTTCCCCACAGTTGCTCTGGCTTACCGTGCAGTTCTTGAGAACACAGAAACATCTAATGCTTACTTTATTTACCAGGTTTTGGTTTTTGTTTTTGTATAACAGGTTGATTCTATTTTTACCCCTTTATTGAAGCACCATGAGATACACAGTTAAAAAAAGTTGTTCATGATTGTGTTTTGGTCAACAATGTTACCCGCCCCCCTTTCACCTGTGTACCTTTCCCACCACCAATATCCCCAGTTCCCCAGTTTTCCTCCCTCTGCTGACCCCTAACACATATTTTGCCTCTATGGCAGGTCCTTTCTCCCCCCCACCTCTCTCTCTGTCTCTCTCTCTCTCTCCCCTCCCTCCCTCCCTCCCTCCTATTAGGCATCATGATGATTTGCAATACTGGTACCTCCTTTCATCACTCAGTTCTTGTCTAGAATGTTCATTTCCGATTGTCATTGTTATAGTGGTCCCTTCTCTGTCCCAAC
This sequence comes from Cryptotis parvus, assembly GCA_021461705.1. Classification (NCBI taxonomy): domain Eukaryota; kingdom Metazoa; phylum Chordata; class Mammalia; order Eulipotyphla; family Soricidae; genus Cryptotis; species Cryptotis parvus. The sequence continues at coordinate 45,647 of JAJIBD010005589.1, read as the reverse complement.
TTTCCCACTGCATCCTCCGCCCACCACTTGTGGAAAGATTCCAATCGTAGACCAGTCCTCCTTGTCTTGGTTTCTACTGTCTCTGGGTATTAGTCTCATACTAGACTATCCCACCCGCACGGCAGAGCCTGGCAAGCTACCCTTGTTGTATTTGACATGCCAAATATCAGTAACAGTTATAGACTTCATTCCCATGACCTAATGGAATGGTTTGAGGCTCTTTATATTCCTGGAGCGGGATGATGCCCTTGGGCTATCTCACATGTGACAGGATGTATTGAGATGTGACTGGTGCCCGCTGGAGCAAATCGATGATATATGGGAAGACAGTGATACAGTGAAACAGCCAAAGCTGATATTAAGCCTTGTCGGTAGAGGGAGCTGGAGAGACATTGCAGGAAACAAAGTCCTTGTTTCTGATGGCCTTTCTTGGCTGACTTCTGCAGTCTTGGTATCTTCTCTGGCATAAAAGTCTTGCCATATATATACATTCCCTAGCACTTCACCAGTGTGCGTATGTCTGATAGTAGAGCCTCTTGCGCCTCCCTTTGGCTGTTTTGTGACAGAATGCTTCCTGTTGGTGCAGGTGCCCTAACTCCTGGCTGCCTCACCTAGGTGGTTGGGGTGAAGGGGGGAGGAAAGGAGGTTGGAGCTTGGAGAGATACCATGAACATTTTCCTACTGAACCCATTATCCTGCTAACCCTGAGGAGGTGCTAAGGGTTTTCAGACTGGTAGGTCTGCCAAGAACAATAGTCCTGCAAGGTCACCTGTGTCCCACCCGCCCCACTGTCCAGCAAGCAAGCTGTACTTGGTTTCCACTGAGCACGTGTTGGCCCCCACAGTAGAGATCTCAGGGACTTTGGCCTCAGGCTTGACTGAGGAATGGCTGTTTTCAGGAAAAGGAAGACACCTCCACCCAGATTCCCAGGCTCGTCTTTTCACAGAATAAAATTTCAGTAAAGAGACATATCACAAAGTGAGATATCTTTCCTCAGGAATTTGGAGGGTGGAGAAAGACAAACATGCTCAAGAGAGAATGTCGGCTTCTCCAGTGGGGAGAGAAAGGGTAATACACATCCCGAGATGAGGAGCAGAAATGCAGGTGAATTCCAAGAGGAATGTATCTTCCTTTGGCTTTTTGTAAAGTTGGTTGTAGATTTCTATCCAAACTGCCGTGGACTCCGGCTTCCTAAGTAGAGAAGAGTCTGTTACGAGGGCGTTGTGAAGAGGAAGGTCTGGAGAATTTTGACTGTTCTTTCACATTCGAGTCTCAGCCTTTTGCTGGGTTTCTTCTGGAGGGTGCAGTCCAGCCTTCTCCTCCACCGAGGGCTGCGGCGGCTGCTGCTGCTGCTGTTGCTGCTTCTCTTCCTTCTCCTTCTCCTCCTCTTCCTCCTCCTCCTCCTTCTTCTCCTCCTCCTTCTACTTCTCTTCCCCCTCCCCTCCTTTTCTTCTCTCCTCTTTCTTTTTCTCTTCTTCCTCCTCCTCTCCTTCTCTTCCTCCTCTTTTCTCCTTCTCCTCCTCCTTCTTCTCCTTCCTCTTCTTCCTCCTCCTTTTCCTCCTCCTCCTCCTTCTCCAGTCAGCACTCCCACCAAGTGGTTGAGAGTCCCTTTTCCCCGCATCCATGCCTGCAACAGTTGTTCTTGCTCTTTTGGGTGTGTGCCACTTCTCTCTGGTGTGAGTTGATACTCATTGTTGTTTTGATTTGCATCTCCCTGATGATTAATGATGAAGAGCTCTTTTTTCATGTGCCTTTTGGTCATTCGAATTTTTTTTTGGAAGTTTCTGTTCATTTCTTCTCCCCCATTTTTTGATGGGATTGGCTGTTTTCTTATAAAAGTTCTACCAGCACCTGATATGTCACGTATATTCATCCCTTATCAGATGGGTTTTTTTTTAGGCACAGAAGCTTTTAAGTTTTATATAATCTATTTGATTTCTTTACTTCCATTTGCTTTATCTGTGGTGTTTCATCTTTGAAGATACTTTTTTGCATTCAATGTTGTAGAGCATTTTTCCTATGTTTTCTTAGATGTACCTTATTGATTCATGTCTAATGTTGATATCTTTAATTCATTTTGATATGACTTTTGTGCATGATGTTGAGGGAAGTCTAAGTTTAATATTTTTACACATAGCTGCCCAGTTCTCCCAGCACCATTTGTTGAAGAGACTGCTCTGCTCCACTTAATATTTTTTGCTTCTTTATCGAAGATTAACTGGTCGTATATTTGAGAGTGTGTTTCAGGATGTTCAGTTCTATTCCATAGGTCTACAGGTCTGTCTCTATACCAATACCATGTCATTTTAATTATGACTGCTTTGTAGTATAGTTTGAAGTTGTGGAAAGTGATACCTCCCATCTTCTTTTTTCCCAAGAATTGCTTTAGCTATTTGTGAGGGGTTTATTATTCTATTTGGTGTTATTAGAACAATGATATCAACGAAGCTGAGGTGGTGTAGTAGGCAACCTTCTATCTTCACTCCTGTTCCTTCCTATTCTAATTATCACATGATGTTCTCCAGGGTGGCACTGAAGAGTTTTGGTGAAATGGTATTACCCTACTGAACCCCTCTTTTTTTTGCTTTTTGGGTCACACCCAGCAATCCTCAGGGGTTACTCCTGGCTCTTCGCTCAGGAATTACTCCCTGGCGTGCTTGGGAAACCATATGGGATGCCGGGGATTGAACCTGGGTCGGCTGCGTGCAAGGCAAACGCCCTACCCGCTGTGCTATTGCTCCGCCCCTGAACCCCTCTTTTGACAACAATAATCACTTCCTTGTAGAATGATGAGATCCTGATGTTGAATCCGTAATACAGCTCACGAAGGATTACTATATCACTGTATCACTGTATCACCGTCTTCCCGTTCATCATCGATTTGCTCGAGCAGATACCAGTAACATCTCCATATGTCCTGTCTCATGCTAGTAGAGCCCAAGGGAACCTGCTTGCTCCAGGAACATAAAGAGCCTCAAACCATTCCATCAGGTCATGGGAATGAGGTCTAAAATTGCTACTGGTATTTGGCATATCAAATACAACATGGGTAGCTTGCCAGGCTCTGCAGTACAGGTAGCATACTCTTGTAGTCATCTCTAAATCCAGCATTTATTGATGAACCGGGCTGTGATAGACTGGTCTGCTGGGTGGAGTTCTGATGAGAGGGAAGTCAGGATGTGAAAATGGAGGCCCTCATGGAGTAGGGGAGTCGTCTGGCTGGTTGCAAGGCTAAATTTAAAAAAATTTCACGAAGTATTTTGATGTATTAAGTGTGAATGTCCTTTTTTGGCTAGGGCTTTGATGGCCACTTTGGTCTCAACAGAATCAAAGTCTTTCTTTAAATCAATGAACGTGAAGACAACGGCATCTTGAACTCCTTACAAAGCTCAATGAGCTTGGTTACCATGTGGATATGGTTGATTGTGCTGAATCATTTTTGGAAGCCAGCTTGCTCGCATGGTTGTCCTTCATCTAATGTTCTGTCAATCCTGTTCAGGATGACTCTAGTGAACAGCTTATAGATGACGGACAACAGGTAGATCGGGCAATAGTTGCCAATGTCATGGATGCCTCCCTTCTTGAGCAGTAGAATTGTGCTGCTGGTTTTCCATTGAGACGGTACCTTGCATTCATACAGGTAGTATGCAAAGAGCCAAGCCAGTGTATTGAGGAGTACTGATGGCAGATTCTTCAGGTGTTAGGGTCTGACTTTGTCTGGGCGGGGGTGCTGTTTGCTTCTTTACCAACGAAATGGCATGTTGGATTTCAGAAGCGGCACAAATGCTTGGTACAAATTAGCCAAGCGGCACAAATGCTGGTTGACTTCAACCAAGAATGTGGAAAGATCGGCCTACAGCTGAATCTCAACTAAACAATGATCATGAAAAACGAACTAGTTCCAGATGCCCCATTCACTCTCAATGGAACAAACATCTCTGAATGCAGCAGTTACGTGTACCTAGGTTGAGAACTTAACATGATGAACGGCCTAAAACCTGAGTTGCGCAGGAAGAAGAGAGAGAGGCATGGAATGCTTTCAAAAGCATCAAAATATAGCTAAAAAAGGGGCCGGAGCGATAGGCCAGCAGGTAGGGCGTTTGCCTTGCACACGGCCGGCCTGTGCTGGCCTGGGTTCGATTCCCGGCATCCCCATATGGTCCCCCGAGCACCGCCGGAGTAATTCCTGAGTGCAGAGCCAGGAGTAACCCCTGAGCATTGCCGGGTGTGACCCAAAAAGCAAAAAAAAAAAAAAAAAAAAAAGCTAAAAAGGACAAAGAACCTCCGGCTCTGGGCACATCTCTTCGATACCACCATTCTGTCTGATTTAACATACACCTCAGAGACCTGGGCACTAGGAAAGCAGAATGAGAACACTATTTGGGTCTCCCAAAGAGGAATCGAAAGAGCTATACTTGGAATATCACGCCTCACTCAAGTGAGAGAAGGAATCTGGGGTTCTGACCTCCATTGACAATCCAGAGTCAGGGACGCTGTCTCGTTTGCCAGCATTAAAAATCAGATGGACTGGACCTGTAATGTGATTTGGAGAAAACCGCTGGACTAGAGCCATTACCAACTGGATTCCACAGGATGTCAAAAGATCACATGGCCGCCCACCTACAAGATGGTCAGATTTCTTCGTCAAGACCCTGAACGAATGGTTTGAGGCTCTTTGTATTCCTGAAACAAGCAGATGCCATTGGGCTACACCGGTGCGTGATAGAGTCAAATGGAAAAGTTACTGGTGCCCGCTCGAACAAATCGACAAATAACGGGATGTCAAGTGATCAAGTGATTATCCCATGCAAATTTCAGGAGTGTTTAGTCAATTTCTTTGAAGAATGTCAATGGTATCCTTATAGGGATCGCATTGAATTTGTATAAAGCTCTAGGGAGTGTTACCATTTTGATCATGTTAATTCTCTCAATCCATGAGCAGTAAATGTGTCTCCATTTCCTGAAGTCCTCTTTTATTTCTTGAAGAAAAGTTTTGTAGTTTTCCTTGTAGAGATCCTTTACATTGTTAGTCACACTGATTCCTAGGTATTTGATTTTCTGCGGTGCAACTGTGAAGGGATCATTTCTTTAATATCCCTTTCTTTTCTTTTTTATTTGCATATAGGAAAGACATTGTCTTTTGGGTATTGATTTTGTGCCCTGCCACACTACTATAGGAATCCGTTTTATTCTAGGGAGCTTTTGGTAGAGAGTTTAGGGTTCTCTAGGTATAATATCATGTCATCTCCAAATAGTGAGAACTTGACTTCTTCCTTGCCTATCTGGATGCACTGAATGTCCTTTTCTTAATGATTTTTTTATCATGAATGGGTATTAGATCTTGTCAAATGCTTTCGCTGCATCTACTGATATGATCATATGGTTTTTATTTTTCCTCTTATTGATATGATGTATCATGTTGATTGCCTTGCAGATGTTAAATCATCCTTGCATTTCCAGGATCAATTCTACTTGGTCAAGGTGTATAATCTTTTTGATGACTCTTTGAACTCTAGTTGCTAGTATTTTATTGAAGATTGAAGTTCATCAATCTCCCTGATGAACACAAATGCTTTTTCTTTTTCTTTTTTGATGTCTCTGTATGATTTGGGTATCAGGGTGATATATTCCTCATAAAAGCTATTTAGGAGTGTTTCTGTTTCTTCAATTTCCTGGAAGAGCTTGAAAAAAAACTGGGAGTAGGTCCTCTTTAAAGGTTTGGTAGAATTCACTGGTGAATCCTTCTGGACCTGGGCTTTTGTGTTTGGGGAGACTTTTGATTACTGATTCCATCTCCTCGATGGTGATAGGTTTGTTGAGGCATTCCATTTCTTCTTGTTGCAGCCTTGGGATGCTATAGGAATTCAGGAATTTGTCCATTTCTTCTAGGGTCTCTTGTTTTGTGGAATACAAACTCTCAAAGTAATCTCTGATAATCTTTTGGATTTATGTGGTTTCCCCTTTTCCACTTCTAATTCTATTTATTTGGGTTCTCTCTTTCCCTTTCCTTGAAAGTCTTGCAAGTGGTTTGTCAATCTTGTGTACTTTTCCCAAGAACCAACTCTTGGTTTTGTTGATCTCTTGGATTGTTTTTTGGGATTCCATCTATTGATTTTCGCTTTAAGTTTTATTATTTCTTTCTTTCTGCCTGGGTTGGGCTCCTTTTGCTGATAGCTTTCTACGATCTTAAGCTGTGAAGTCAGACTGTTTATGATGGTCTTTTCTTCTTTTCTGATGAATGCTTGACGAGCTATGACCTTTCATCTTAACACTGCATTCTATATTGCAAAAGTTCTAGTAATTTGTGTCTTCAGTCTCATTTGTTTCCAGGAATTTTTGGAATTCCTCTTTGATTTCTTTTATGATGTGTTAGTTGTTCAGCAGTGCTGTTTAGTGCCCAGGTGCTTAGTATGACTCTCTGTTTTTGTGTGTGATTAACTCCTATTTTCAGTGCATCATGGTCTGAAAAATAGTTGACACAATTTCTATCTTCCTGATTTTATGGAGGTACATTTTGTGACTTAGCATGTGATCTATCTTGGAGTATGTCCCATGTGCGCTGGAGAAAAATGTGTATTCGACTTTTTGGGGATGAACTGCCCTGTATATATCTACTAGACCTCCTTCCATTTCTTCCTTTATGGCCAGTATTTCCTTGGTGAGTTTCAGTCTTGTCGCTCTATCAAGAGTTGATAGAGCAGTGTTAGTCTCCAACTACAATCATGTTGCTGTCAATGTCTTCTTTGAAGTCTATTAACAGTTTTAGGTATTTTGCTGACCCCTCATTGGGTCCGTATATGTTTAGGGGGTGTGATTTCTTCCTGATATACGTATCCCTTGATTATTAAGAAGTGACTTTCACTGTCCCTTCTGACCTTTTCAGCCTGAAATCTGTGTTGTCGGTTACTAGTATGGCCACTCCAGCATTTTTTGGAGGGGCTGTTTGAGTGAAGGATTGTTTTTCATCCTTTAACTTTGAGCCTGTCTTTGCTCTGATTGATCAGATGCTGAGGCAACAGAATATTGGATTCAATTTTTGATCCATTTTGCTACTTTGTGCCTCTTAACTGGTGTATCTAGACTGTTGACATTAAGAGATATTATTGTCATGAGATTTTGTGCCATCTTTCTATACAAGTTTGTTGTTCTTTGGGGGTTTGTCTTGTCTTAGAGTAGCTCTTTCAGCCCTTCTTTCAAGGTTGGTTTTGAGTCTATGAAGTTCCTGAGCTGTTGTTTGTCTAAGAATCTGTGTATCTGTCCTTCAAATCTGAATGAGAGTCTAGCCACGTAAAGAATTCTGGGTGAGGTCTTCATTTAATTGAGTTTTTTTCTCTATATCCAACCACTACCTTCGGACTTGGAGGGTCTGTTCTGATAGGTCTGCTGAAAGTCGAATGGATGCTCCTTTGTATGAAATTTCCTTCTTTGATCTTGTCTCTTGAAGAATTTTGTCTCTATCTATGGCATCCATTATTCTGACTATGATAAGTCTTGGAGTCTTTTTGTTGTGGTCTCTTTTTGCTGATTCCCCTCGGGCTTCTTGGATCTGGATGCCTGCGTCATTTAACTCTGGAAACTTTTCTGCAAGGATATTTTGAATTGTTCCTATTTCCTTGGGGTTGCCTTCCTGTCCCTCTGGAACTCTGATGATTTTTATGTTGTTCCTCTTGGATTCATCCCAATGGTCTCTGTTCAGCTGCTGATGCATTTTTCAGTCTTTTTTTCACCTATTGCATTCCCCTGAGTGCTTTCTGAAGCTCATCCTCATTCTCACTGATTCTGTCTTCCGCTGCTATCATCCTGCTTTGAGAGCCCCTGTTAAGGCTTAAAAATAACTGTATTGGGGGATTTGGCTCCTCCCTCATGGAGGTCCCAATGCCCCAGCATCAAATCAAGGAACCTCCTGTGTATTCCATAACCTTAACATTACTTGGGGGGGAGGGGTGCCAGGGGGGTACCCATGGCAGCAGATGCTGGGACCTAGCTGGGTCCCTAGCAGTACTCACTGTTCGTTAGGGCTCCCGGCCTGTGTCCCAGCTGATATGGTTCCCCCTGACCTGTCAGTGAAATAACCAACAAGGCTCAGGAATTACTCTTGGCAATGCTTGGGTGACCATATGTGTTGCCCAGACAAAACTTGGTGGACTGCAGGCAAGGCAAGCACCTTGCCCTCTGTATTTTCTTTCTGGACCCTTTTTATCTTTTTATTAAAGTAACAGCAACTAATTGTAAATTTTGAGGAAAATTTTCATATTTCTTTTTTCAGGTTGGAAATTCTCTAACTTCAAGCACTTCAGCATGGACCAGTAAGGTTTTGCTGCTGTCTGTTTATACATATGATGAAACACTGAACTTACTTTTTGTCGACAAATAGTAGAATCATGTATTCTAGGGTATGGAGGGGTTAATAGTCATATCCTTCCCAGTTTCTCCCCTGGGGAAATAAGGAGTTGTACCTCCTGCTATTAGATCTTTTTAGACATGCAAATCTAAGTAGGTGAGCAATGATTCCCACGGTCAAGAACCTTGCCTGCTCAATGTCTGTGATTGTTCAACATATCACTGGAAATAGAAATTTCATTTAAAATATATATTTACATTTAGCATTTTGACATGACAAATGCTTATTAAGATTTAAATTTTTATTCGGGCATACTTTGGCCACATAATGTAACCTTCCTGTTCTCTAGTTACCTAATAAAATAATAATATATCGATAATACAGACATGTGTTCAGTTGCTAAACACATTCCAAATACTATGTGCTAAGCATTGTGAGAGACACTAGAATACAGAAGTAATACTTCATTCCTGCCCAGGCAAAAGAGGAAGGTAGAACCTGGTGCTGCAAGAGTCGGTTAGGAAAAACATTGTGGTCAGTCACAAACCACAACACACTAGTTATTTTCAATACTTCCTACTAAATAAAAAAAACTACCTTTCAGGAGAACTAAGATCCAATGGAGCTTATTCAAGAGGTAGAGAGTCAAACTGAAAACGGAGAAAAGGAAATGAGGGGCGGAGAGATAGTACAGCGATTCGGACACCTGCCTTGCACCTGGCCTTAGTTGGGCCTGTCCCCAACATCACATATACTCCCAAATCACCTCCAGGAGTGATCTCTGAGCACAGAGAACTGCTGGGTGTGGCCCCAAACAAAAACAAACCAAAAACAAAAGAACAGAACCACTACGGACAACAACAAAAAGAGAAACAAAACACCCCACAAACTGAAAATGCTGAGCCAAAGATGTGTTTGACCCAAAACGAAGGAAAACAGTTGAGGAATGCAAAAGGGGGAGTCGGTCTCGTTGACTAAGCTTTGAAGCACATTTTGAGTTTTGAGAAGATGAAATTTAGAAACAAAAAGTGAGGAAATATGGCAATAGAAAAGTATTGTAAAACAGATTTCTGGTGTTTCTGGAGACATTTTAAGTACTTTTAAATAAGACATAGCCAATTCAGATCAGAAATAAAACAAACCCAGCTCTCAAAAGTTTTAGGAAAGGGATCTTAGATACAGACTTCGAATTCTCTCTAACAACTCCCCAATCGGCGCTCAACTGCATGGTTTAGAAGGGAAAGTCAGTCAGTTTTTACATTTCTGATTGGAGATTTTGCTTATTGTGGGCAGATGCCTCCCTCCCAGGCTAAAGGGTACAATCTGCTTTCCTGCTTCTTCCCAGCTCAACTAACAACAGTGCCCCAGCAGGGTTAAGTTAGCTAGACCTAGAGCGAGGAAATAGGGTGGGGAGTAGGGTGTGCGCCTGCCAGCCAATCGCAGTCGCTGTCTCTTCGTAGGCGCCCCCAAGGAGAAATCTAGCTTTTTATTGGCTGATCTGGGGGGCAGGTCTGCTTCCAATTGGCTTAAAGTAGGGGGGGGGGGGAGGGGAGGCGTGTCCTGACGTCACGCCCGCCCTAAAGTCTCCTTGTAGCTCAGGATCATGGGAGGGTGGGGAAGTGGGAGCGGAAGAAAATAAACCCTAACGACCTCGCGGGCCTGGGCGGACCCCATTCCGGAACGCGGGGGTCTCTCCGCTCGCCCAGCGGGCTCCTCCCAGCTTCCCTCCCGCTTCAGGGGTCAGGTGACCGGCGAGCGGCGTGGTCACGTGACTGGCGCGCCCGCCAGTTGTGGCCATGGCGGCCGCAGGCTCCGGGGTGGTGAAGCGAGTGGAGGAGCTCGGGGACCTGGCTCAGGGCCCACATCCAGCAGCTTAGCGAAGCCGCCGGCGAGGACGGTGAGGGAGAGGCGGGGCGGGAGCCGGCGCGCAGGAGCGGGTTCCGGGGCTCGCGGCCGCGGCCCGGGGGGCTTCTGGCCAGTCCCGGGCCGGAGCTGCGGGAGCTGAGGACCCCGGCGCGGACGCTCGGCGAGCAAGAGCTCGCTTTGCAGCGCGGGTTATTTTTCTTTATCCGTGAGAACCGTTTGCATCTCAGCCCCGTCTCCGCTTCCCCTGGTCTCGGGTCGCGATGGTGGAGAAGGGCCAGATCGGCCCAAATGCGGCGCGCCGGGACGCAGACGGGCAGCGGTGGTCTTGCGGGTAGGGCGTGTGGTTTGGGATCCTCCACTGTGAGCTGCACGGTGGGAAAGCTTTACATTGGTTTCGCTTCCCCCTGCATGCTCACGGTTGGAAAGCTGCTTTTGGAAACGTCTTAGGAAAAGCGGGCAGTCACCTGGGCTTGGGGTTTTAAGTCCTGATTCTTTTTAACTTCTCATAGGTTCTACCTCATTTCTTTTTGAAAGTTTCTTTATTTTTGTTCCCCAGCAGATAAACTTACTGGTTCTTGTGCACTGATTTCATAGTAGTTTGTGCTTTGCAAAGCTGCTAAATAGTTGGTGAATGTTTTGAGTTCGATCCACCGTGACATGGCTGTAATTCTGGAGAGAGTATGTGCCTATAACACCTTTTTTTTAGGAGTGTGTTCTGTAAAACCCCAGACCAACCCGAAGCTGACTTTAGTTGATGATGAGTTAATCCCAGGATTCAAATGCATTTCCAGGTAAGTTCCCCGACTTACCTGGAAATGCATCACAGTTACCTGGGAACTACTAAATGGGCCCAACCTCATCTCTGTTTGAACCAAGCAAGAGAACAAAAAAGATTTTTTTGTCACTGTGAATATTTTATTTATTTCCCATACCTATAAACTTTAATTCAGTACAGAGTGAGGACAGAAATCAAAGGAAGAAAGAATACATTTTTGTTCGGGAGGCTTTAAAGTACAGGAATTTATTAAAATGAACAGTTCATATTGTGAAGCAATGTTTTCTTGTTTTGTTGTGTTTAAAATGTGTAGCATGGATTTGAAATGAACTTGGCATTTTTTATTTTTTTTCTTTTTGGATCACACCCAGCAATGCTCAGGGGTTACTCCTGGCTCTGCACTCAGGAATTACTCCTGGCAGTGCTCGGGGGACCATATGGGATGCCGGGTCCAACCCGGGCCGGCATCGCCCTACCTGCTGGGCTATGGCTCCAGCCCAAGAACTTGGCATTTTTAACAGTAAAAGAATACAAATTAAAAAAATGCATCAATAGTTCCTCATGTCTTCCTCAAGGTTAGATATAGTACATTATTATCCTTCTGAAAAAGTGCTGTCCTTTTTGTTTCTGGTGAACCTGTATTAATTTCTTACTGTGTAAGCACAGTATGTTTGCTGTATGGTGATATTCTGTGAGATGGATGGGCGTTTTCCAGGGATTATTTAAGACTTTCTAAATCTGAATCACTTTTTTTTTTTTGCTTTTTGGGTCACACCGGCGATACTCAGGGGTTACTCCTGGTGGTGCTCGGGGGACCAACCATATGGGATACTGGTGATAGAGCGTGCAAGGCAAATGCTCTATCCTCTGGGCTATTGCTCCGGTCCCTTAAGAATCACTTTTAGGGGCCAGAAGTGTAGCACAGCGGGTAGAGCATTTGCCTTGCATGCGACAAAGCGGGCTGACCTGGGTTAGATCTCCTGGGTTCAATCCCCGGCATCCCATATCATTCCCCCAAGCACTGCCAGGAGTAATTACTGAGTGCAGAGCCAGGAGTAATCCCTGAGCATTGCTGGGTGTGACCCAAAAAAAGAAATCACTTTTACCTGTTTTTTTTTTTTTGTCTTGTTGTTCTGGGTACAAACCCAGCAGTGCTTAGGGGTTGCTCTTGCTCTGCACTCAGGGTTCACTCCTGACTGTGACCCCCTAGCTGTTGCCTGGTGACTGAATGTATGGGGTGCCTGGGATCTAGCGGGATTGGGTGTGTGCAAGGGAAGCACCTTGTACTACTGGCTGTCCTATCGCCCCACTCCCAAATCACTTTCATCTTTTGTGTTACCAGTCATTACTTTCACTGAATGCTTCTAGTAAAACTATATAGCATTATAAATATGTATTTACATGAATATATAAATATACACACACAGGCTATTATCTCACTCTGCCCGCTAATTATGTCATGAGTTCATGTTTCAGTCCTTTAGCAGTGGCTTAAATGATCTAGTGAATTCAGTACAAGTACATACATGTAGATAGATATGTATATATGTGTATATGTAGAGTTAATTATCTCACCCTGACCCTAATGTCATGAGTTTATGTGAGCTAGTATACCACAATTCAGTTCAAGTGCATCCAGTTATATGTGTGTGTATACATATATGCACATACAAATACACATATGTGAGAGTGCTATTATGTCACCCTGCCCCCAGTAATTATGTCATGAGTTCATGTGAGATAGTCCTTCAGAGTTGTTTAAGTGATCACATGAATTCAGTGAAAGTGTTTGCATTTAAAATTATTCTTCAGAGGGTGGAGCGACAGCACAACGGTAGGGCATTTGCCTTGCACGCAGCCAACCCAGGTTTGATCCCTGGTATCCCATACGGTCCCCCGAGCAACGCCAGGAGTAATTCCTGAGCAAATAGCCAGGAGTAACCCCTGAGAATTGCTGGGTGTGACCCAAAAAAGCAAAAAAATTATTCTTCAGATTTTTCAAGAACATCAACACACTGTCTTAAGCATGTCATGCCATTTGCCTGTAGTTTGAGTTCACAGTTGAATCCTTTTTTTTTTTTTTTTTTTGCCTTTTTTGGGTCACACCCAGCAATGCTCAGGGGCTACTCCTGGCTCTGCACTCAGGAATTACTCCCTGGCGGTGCTCGGGGACCATATGGGATGCCGGGATCGAACCCAGGCCGGCAGAGGCCGCCGCGTGCAAGGCAAACGCCCTACTCACTGGGCTATCGCCCCGGCCCCAGGAGACAGTTGAATCCTTTTTTCCTGAGTTTTGTGGAGCCCTCTGGGCTAAGGAGAGGTTGGAGGGCAGGTACTAAGAAGCAGCTTTTCATTCAGGTCAGCAGCAGACCTCACAGAGGCAGCATTTGGCCTAGATACAGGTGAGGCTTGGGGAAACTTGAGCTCCTCCTATTGTGATTGACAACAGACATAAATTAAGCTAGTGGTGCTTTTGCTCCAGATAACTTAGGTCTCTGTTAGATCAAATGGGTCTGCACCAATATTACATTTTCTGTTCATGTGCCTGAGAGGGAGTATATATCTATCTGTATCTATCTTTAAATCTATATGGGGAAATCACATAGGGAAAACTCAAGGACTTTAGTATCCTGATGTTTGACAGTTTTAAATTGGACACTTCCTGGGATGATACAGTAGGTTGAATAGTGCCTTTGTATGGGCACTTTGTAAATTAGAGAGGGAAGATAAGAGAGAGTGAAACCATTGAAGGAAAGGGAACATGACATTAGAGAAGGGGACCACGTCCCAGCCTGTGTAGTACGGGAAAGGGGGAGTTATTTTCAGAAGGCATATGACAAGTATTTAACTCATTTTTTTCCAGATATTGGAGGAATTCGCATTTCTAGGTTTGTAAAGGAATAAAATATTTTGAAGAATTTTGTACTTTTCATTGTAACAGCTGTTCACACACAAATACATAAATATAATTCTGTATCACTGTATCACTGTCTTCCCGTTCATCATCGATTTGCTCGAGCGGGCACCAGTAACATCTCCATATGTCCCATCTTTATAATTGCTCAGTGTTTTCTGGTCTACCTTTCGGAAGCACGTTTCATATGATACATTTGCTGAAGTATGATTAGGCATTATGATATACTTTGTATTGTACAAAGGTGTTACTATGATGCTGGTTTTCCAATAGTGTAAGATTCATTTCATCATTTCAGACTAATTACGTTTTTGTTTTAATAGCACCTTGGGATTTTGTGAAGCAGCTGCCTTCTTTCTGTCTCTTACAGATCACTTTTTAATTCGGGCCTCTGCAGCTCTAGAAAAACTGAAACTTATGTGTGGAGGGAGACAAAGAATGTTCAAACCCATCCGATCTTCTAGAACTTTACACACAGGTATGAAACGTGATTCCTGATGTTCTGTGGACAAGATTGCTTACTGAGGTGACTGCTCCACTGTTTAGGTAATGAGATCTGTGTATTCTCTAGAGTCTTAAGAAGCTGATGCTTAAGGCATACACTGAGACTCTATGCAAAGATTTTAGATTTCCTGATTTTAAAAAGAATCCAGGAAAAGATCTTGAAGCTGACAGAATTGTTTCCTTTATATGCACTTAAACAAAACACTGATTTATGCTCCTTGAACTCTTGAAGATTATTGAGGGCAAGGGGGATTTGATAGGGGTCCTGATTATTGTTTCTCCCTGAAATTCCCCTTTCTTTACGATTTTCTTCATGACTCCTTTGTTAGCCTTGCAAATGTAAAAGATTTTCTGGTCTCGCTTTTTTCTTTTCCTTCAAAATCAGGTCTCAGACTAGAGCGACAGAACAGCGGTTAGGGCGGTTGCCTTACATGCAGCCAACATGGGTTTGATCCCCAGCATCCCATATGGTCCCCTGAGTACTTCGAGGAGTAATTCCTGAGTGCGGAGCCAGCAGTAACCCTGAGCATTACTGGGTGTGACCCAAAAAGCCAGAAATAAAACCATTCAAAATTAGGTCTCTGGTAATAAAGCATATTTTTGTTATTCTCAATCCCTACTGAGGCAACTAACATTAAAAGAATATAACTTATATTTATTTCCTTGGTTTTTATTTTTATTGTTTAATCATTTTTATTCAAGTGCTAAGGTTTCTAATACTGTTAATCAGACTAGACCCACCCCAGAGATCTCTCTTCCCATCACCGGTCCTAAGGATTCCCCCCCCCCCCCCCCCCAATAGTTTGGTAACAATCTTTAACCCCAATGACTTGGACCCTTGTTTATTGCAGTTAGCAGTGGTACAGCATTCTCTAGTTAATAGAATGCTTCATATGCCCCTGCTTCGTTGCTAAGGGGGCAGAAAGAGGCTACCGGAAGTGAACTTTGTTGAGTTTCTGAAGCCACATTGCTGGTACTCCAGAATCCCGTGTTGTGCTTTCTATTAGGGATCTGTAAAAATAGTTCTGCTGACTGTTGATGTCGGCGTTGGCTGAACATATGATACCTCATCTCAAAACTGGAAGGACTGTTGTAATTTGGCAAAATATACCAGACTTTCATTTCAGAAAGCTCCGCCTGCTTTCTGAATTTCTTTCTTGTAAAAGTTCTAAAACTTAACTTATTTTCAGGAAAATGGCAAAACACCAAGAAAGAGAGATTCAAAATCCTGAGACCTCGGGTTTGGCTTAGAATCCATGAATTCATCTGGATTGATGAATTCACAGATCTTGTCTTTCCTGGCTTCAGCTTTCTATACATGAGCATTTGTTTTTTTTTATTTTTTTTATTTATTTTTTAATTTTTTATTATACCACCGTGAGACATACAATTACAAAGGTGTTCATAATTGGTTCTTGGTAATACAGTATTCCAGCACCCATCCCTCCACCAGTGCCCCATTCCCACCACTAATGTCCCCACACCCCTCTCCTGCCCACCCCCAGGCTGCCTCAATAGCAGGTACCCCCCATTTCCTCTCTTTCTCTCTCTGTCTCTCTCTCTCTCTCTCTCTCTCTCTCTCTCTCTCTCTCTGTCTCTGCATCTCTCTCCCCTCTTATTTTACAACCATACATGAGCATTTGTGGCTTAAGTATCTTTCACTCTGTGTTATAGAATGTTTTCTGCACCTCTCCTGTGTTAATTCATTTTACCCTCAAAGTGAGGAACTTTGAAAGGCATTTAGTCCAGTTTCTTAATTTTGCAGTGAAATGGTTGAGACTCAGAAAAGATAAAATTTGCTTATTTTTGGTTAATTTGGTGACTGGTGGTAGAAGTGATGCTCACCAGTTTCTTCATCTGATTCAAATGGAAAGCGGGGTGGTGGGGATTGGGGAGGCTTTAGAGGTAGCTCAGTGGGCAAGAGCACGTGGTTTGCATGTTGGGGACCTGGGTTCGATTTCTGTCTCACACAGCATTGGAACCTCTGAGCACATAAAGATTGGGTAGTTTTAAGATACTAAAACAAAGCATCTAGTATTTAGGATTGTCGGGTTAGCGTATTTGAGTTATTTAATGATGGTAGTATGCTGCTCTTATCAACAGGTTACACTAACTGCATATGCTGAATTTGTTTTTGTATAAAGCAAACACTGATCATTCATTACAAAAACTAGACGTATTGATCATAACTTGATACAGCAGGCATTTAGGAAGTGTTCAGGAATTATGTATATAATCATAGCAAAGACCATGTAGCAATTATGCTTTGTGTGGCTATATTGTATATGATCAGCTTAATTAAAACACATCTCCCTTTTAATTTTGAGAGAGGTGAGATTATCAGTGTTTTAAATTGATAGGACTATGTTTGTAAATGTATAAAATTCATCTGATTGTATTTATTTTCCCTACTTTCCAGATTTGAAGACTGTGCTAGGAGATAGAATTATCTAATAAGATATTTGAATGTCTTATATTGATAGGACTATGTTTATAAATGTATAAAATTCATCTGATTGTATTTATTTTCCCTTCTTTCCAGATTTAAAGACTGTGCTAGGAAATAGAATTATCTAATAAGACATTTGAATGTCTAATAAAATATATAATAAAACTGTTACTAACCTTTAACTATAAATTCTTGTTGTATAAATTTTATTTCAGGCTATATTGGACATGACATATTTTGAAGAGAACAAGCTAGTAGATGAGGATTTTCCTGAAGATTCTTCTCCAAAAGTCAAAGAACTGATCAGCTTTCTTTCAGAACCAGAAATACTAGTTAAAGAAAATAATAAGCATCAAAAAGTAAGTTTTGCCCAAGAACAGGTGACTAGATAAAGAAACTGCTACTCCAACACAGTGGAATACTGTGCAGCCGTTAGGGGAAAATGAAGTCCTGAAATTTGCTTATATGTGGATGGACGTGAGACGTGGAGCTGAGTGAAACGAGGCAGAGGGAGGGAACACACAGAATGATGGCGCTCACTTGCGGGATCAAAACAACCACCACAGAGCAAACTATGAGAACATTACCCAACAGTAGAAACGAGGCCAGGAAGACCGTCCATGGTAGGAAACTGGCCACAAGTTGGGGAGGGGTGGGTGCTGTTAGGACAGAGAAGGGACCACTGTGACAGTGATAATTGGAATTGGTCACTCTGAAAGGAGGTAAAGTGACATCCATGGTAACCTTTCAGTGACAGTATTGCAAACCACAGTGCCTTAAAAGGGGAGGGAGAGAGAAGAGAAGGAGAGGTAGAGGAGGTGTAGGGGAGAGAAAGTATATGCTGGAGAGACAGGTCGGGAGGGGCGGAGTGGAACATTGTATGACTAAAACTCAACTATAAAGAACTTTGTAATAGTATCATGGTGAGTCCATTGAAAAATCAAAACAAGTTTTAGGCCATGTATTCTGACGGACTGCTACTATGTCTTCTACACTGCTCTGTTGAGTCTATAGTTTTCTTCTTTGATGTGTATTTGTCTCTTTAAGTGGATTGAATTTGGGGGCCTGAGCGGTAGTACAGTATGTAAAGCACCTGTCTTACTCTCGGCCAACTTGGGTTCGGTCCCTGAAGTCCCATTTGTCTCCCTGGGACAAACGGAGTGATTTCTGAGTGCAGAGCTAAGCGTAACTTACTAAGCACTGCCGTGTGATCCAAAAAAAGCAAAATAAGTAAATAAATTGATTGAAATGGCAAGGTTTGGAGTTTCCAAGTGAGTGTCATAAATTTCTTAGTTGCCTAAGTAATTTTAGGATATTTGCACAATAGTATTGTGTTTATAGATTTTTTTTTTTATTTTTTTTTGGATCACACCTGGCGATGCTCAGGGGTCACTCCTGGCTCTGCACTCAGGAATTACTCCTGGCGGTGCTGGGGGACCATATGGGATGCCGGGATCGAACCCAGGCCGGCATGGGCGGCCCGCGTGCAAGGCAAACGCCCTACCCGCTGGGCTATCGCTCCGGCCCCTGTGTTTATAGATTTTAACTATTTTCTATGCACAGGTGTTAGAAACGTCTGCTCCTTGACTTGAAGATGTTTTTATTTTCCTTGATGGTTCCCAGTAATCTATTTTCTACATTTTGCCCTTTTTACGGTCGTCCTCCTGGACAGTTGCTCTCATCTCAGTGTTGCTCTTCATTCGAGGCTTTGATTCTCCTTTTCTTCATTTCTAGAGGCCCTGCTCCCTCCTTCCTAGAACGCCTACCCCCCAGCCTCCTATTTTCCTGTTCTGGGAATGTCAGTTTTCCCTGGGGTTATTTTAATTTTTTGATGGTATTTTCCATATTTCTATGGCAAACTCTGGAAACAAATAATCTCACATTTTAAATGACGCCATACAGTGTTCAGTTTATTAAAATTGCATTATTATTTTGCATTATTCTATTGTAGCAGTAGTAGAAGTTTTAAAAAACCACTTCTGAAAATATTGTTGTTAATTTTGGGGCCTCTCCTGGCATTTCTCCGAGGGTACTCCAGGTTTCGAGGTGGCTCTGGGCACCATGTGCTGCGGATTGAACCTTCTGCATGCAAAGCATGCACGGAAGTCCTTTTGAGCCGTCTCCGTGGCCTCTGAAAACTTGGGTTTTTAATCAGATTATAGAGTACTTATATTTCAGGCATATTAGGAGAATTTGTTACTAAAATATTTGTTTTCTAAAAATGAATCTGTAAATTGGCATAACAAATTTCCGTGTAGTAATAGATTTTGTTTGTTTTGTGGCCATACCTGGTGGCACTCCTGGAAGGGTTCTGGGTATTATAGGTGCGGGATTGAAGCCAGGTCAGCTGCATGCAAGGCTGTCACCCGCTGTGCTGTCTCCCTGACTCATTTCTGTAGACCTACTTGGCTCAAAGTAAAGCTTTCCTGCGTATTAAGGACAACTTTGTGAAATGTGTGTTTTTAATTGCAATATATTTTGGGAGGCACACCCACTGCTTGGAAGCCACGCCCAGCTCTGTGCTCAGGGCGAACTCCCAGTGTTTGGGGACCATGTGCTGGAGATCAGATGGGGCCTCTGGTGTGCAAAGATTTTGTTCATCCCCTTGAGCTTTCTCTCTGTACACCATGTGGGATGCCGGGGAATCCAACCTGGGTCGGCCGCATGCAAGGCAAGCGCCCTACCCGCTGTGCTATTGCTCTGGCCACTCTTCTTTTCTTTTTTTTTTGAGACACCAAATTTCCCTCTTAGCTGTGCCTTTTGTGTATTTCAGCACTGTAATTTGCTTGGGGACGAGCTTCTGGAATGCCTGTCTTGGAGACGAGGAGCCCTGCTCTATATGTACTCGTCACTCTCTAACCAAAAGAAGAGAGTGGCTCACAAGGAAGTCGAGTTTGCTTAAAAAGGTAAGAGATGATTACCGATTGAGTACTGATGGTTGGTATTTGTAGGTTTCAGAATTCCGTCTTTGACACAGAGGAGTAATGGAATCACAGGGTGCCGATTGCATTTCAGGTTTTTACTTAATGTCTGAAAGCTTAGACAAATCAGAATTATTATGAAGATTAAATAGTGTATGAGGGCCACTTGAAAACTGGGCTATGTGGGTTTTTTTTTTTTTAAGTTCTGCTTTATTTTTGAGCCACAATCAGCAATGCTCAGGGCTTACCTGTGCTCGGGGTCACTTTTGGTGGACACGGGAACTGCATATGATTCCGGGGATCCCCGGATCTGCTGCATGCAAGGCAAGTACCCTACTCACGTGTGGTTCTTGCCCCGCTTTTAATTTTTTTAGTATAGCATAGAATTTATTTCTAAGAATATATATATATTTTTTTTTCTAAGCATATGTACATGTATATTTTTTGCCTGAAGCAACTAAATTTGGTTGTGAGCCTTTCAGTTGGCAAATCGCCACTGAAGTGAATCTGCATTACCTTGCTCCTAAAGACCTTTCAGCCGCCGATTCATCTGCCCTCCTTTGACCAAGATGTAAGAATAAAGAACTTGTGTGAATGCTGTATCACTAAACATTCTGAGGTTGATTGCATGTGTGGTTTATGTGCTTATAAAAGTGAGAGGTCATGCTTTCATATATAAATATTTGGTCTAAATACCTGCAAATTGTAGTTAGTATCTATATATTTTTAAAATTCTTCACACACTTTTGTTCTCATCTGATAACCTTTTTTCCCTGGGCCCCCCCGGCGTGCTCAGGGGTACTCTGGCCTGCTTTTGGGGGGGGTGGGGTGGGGGGGCGCCCTTTTAACAGCATATTGTATTATATGTTCTTGGTAAATATTTTCCTTTTTTCCCTCTTGCTCTTACTAAAAACCTTTTGGTTGTTATAAAAGTTTTGGGTAGTGAATTATGGTACCATTGAAATGGAATATCCATAAGGTTTATATGCATATTAGTCAATTCTTCTCTTGTGTAAAGATGGGGGGGGGTAAGATTTTAAGTTTTCTATAGCTCAGCCTATAATTCTTTCAATTCTTTGGCTCTGACTTTCATTTAGTACCTTGTTGATGGAATTCGTTACTTGCTACGGATGCTAAATTTTCGGTCTCCTGTCCAGTTAAATCAAGAAGTTTCTTTCCAGGACTTAGACACAGCTAAATTACTGAGTGAAGGTAATGTGATCTCTTTTTGAAGTGATGGGTATTTTAAAGGTTTTACAAATTCAAGTTTATTAATATTTACTCGTATAAATTATAGACATAAAAATCTCATTAAAAAATTCAAAGATCTCATGTACTTCAGCTTTAGAGCTGGTCACTTTATGTAGAACACCATGAACCACTATCTTTAAGTAAGACACTTGACTGGAACTGTGACATGGAGCCTACACTATAGCTTCAAATAAAAGTTGGATTCATGGGCAGGTTTAGGAGTCTCTCTGTGTTGTGGAATTGTAGAGTTTGGGATGTAGGCTGTGTCAGAGGTTTTTTTGATGAGTTTCTCGAAACAGGTTTTAAAGAGAAACCAGAAGAGCCACAAAGAGACGTAAATTAGTCTGTTTTGTTTGTTGCCTTTTTAGTTTTTTGGCCACACTCCCAGCGCTGTTCCAGAGCCCAGTACTGAGGCACAGCAGTGGTGCTAGAGTATCAGACCCAGGCCTGCCACATGCAGGCAGGCTTGTAGCCCTTTGTTCTCTCTCAGGCCCTTATAACCTTATTTATAAAATGTTTCTCTGATGCAAAGACCATGGCCCAAAGTGCAGATAAATGAGAATTGCATTTGTGATCATTTTTCTTTTCTAAGTCTGACCATTAAAGGAGTAGGGAAAATGCTGGCTGGCATGAGGAATTTATTAGCGTTCTAATAACCAGGGGCTTCTTTTTAAGCTTCAAATTTTGATCCCTCAATCTCAATGGCTTTCCAGGAATATTTAGTGACATCCATTTACTGGCTATGATGTACAGTGGAGAAATGTGCTACTGGGGATTGAAACATTGTGCTGAACAACAGCCAGAAAACAAGGAAATGGATCCTGGGGATTCTGGAGCCAGCTACGGTACACACAAAGAACCCTTGGATTTCCGAGAAGTAGGAGAAAAAATTTTGAAAAAGTATGTATCTGTGTGTGAAGGACCCCTGAAAGAACAGGAATGGAATACAACAAATGCAAAGCAAATTCTAAACTTCTTTTCAGCGCCGCACTAAGTAGTAAGTTTATCCAGACCTTTCAGAGAGTGTAACAAAGACCCAGGAGATAGAAAAGTTTCAGAAAAGAGGACTTCCTGACGTTCTGAATTTAAGAACAGTACACTACACAAAAGAGACCTAGCATGGTTATCCTTTTTAAATGTCATTGTCATTTGCTATTTTTTCCCTCTTCTGTTTGTGGGGGTGAAGGGTTCGGAGAACACCCAGCAAAACCCAGGTCTTACTCCTGGCTATGTCAGGGCTAATACTCTCTTGGCAGTGCTCGGGAGGCTGTATGGGGTGACGGGATCAGATGGGTCGGCCCTGGGCTGGGAAGGCCCCTTAGCCCTGTGCTGTCTTTCTAGCTCCCGTTATATGTTCTTAAAATCATGAAGGAATGGTTTTTTAATTTTGAAAATGGCTTGTATGTTACTTTAAATCCACCTAAACTATAGCTAACCTGCCATATCTGAATTGTAAACTTACAATAAGTAACCCAATTTAGTGTTACAAAATAATATAAGAGTATTTTTTATTGTTCTAAAGTATTCAAAATAACATTGAGCATTATGACTTTTTTTTAGATTTTTAAAACAATATCCCTGTCTTGAATAGGGACATGCTTCAAAGATTTTACCATGCTTCAAAGATTAAAAACAAGGCACCTCAGTGTTTCGAATCTGTTCTAGATGATAAAAATTGGCATATTGGCATATTGAAAATGTATGACTTAATACTTCGGTTCTATTTTCAGATGAGATAGTAGAACATTTTACAAATAACTTTTGTCTAATCTTACTATGCATTATTAATGACATTTAAAGTTTTTATTCTTTAGACATTTTATAAAAATTTAAAAGTTTCCTATTTTGTTTAAAAGGAATAGTCACCGTTTATCAAATAGGAATGAAGACAAAACCGAGTTAGTTCAGCTGAGCTCATTTGTCTCTATGGCACATGTTTTCACATGTACGAAGTCTTTCTGTCTTTATTTTTGATAGTAGGGGCGAGTGAGCGCCTGACTTGCTGTCTTGCTTAGTCTTCCTGTCTACCTCAACTGTGTGGGGTGATCCGGTCCTGTTATCTTGCTGATATCCTTAACCTTTGTGCCAGTGAATTCATCACATTCCAGGAACTGACTTCCAGTACCATGCCTTGAATACCACCCTCGGTGTTTCTCTTTGAAATCCCAAATCCCAACAACTGCTAACAGCTCTTCCAAGCCTTTCCAGCCCTTTATTTTCAGTACTGTTTCCTGTTCTTCATTTGCGCTCTCCCATCTCTTCATCCTCCGCTCTGCCTCCTCCTCCGCACTCCGTCCCATTATTTGGTGAACTGTTCGCCCCTTTCAGGTCCATCCTGCCTCAGCTCTGCGGGGGGGTCCCTCTATGAAACGCCTCCGCGGTCCCGTCTCCGCTCTCCGCGGTCCTCGCAGCCCTCGCCCTTGTTCCCTTGCCTGGTTATTCCGAAGCCCTCACTGAATGAGTCCTGCTGGGGTGCTGAGTTCTATGTCAGGGACTTGTGGATTTCAAAATGAAGTTGCTGAAAGTGTCTGGCCTCCAGTTCTAGAGACTCTGACTTGTTACTGGTGCGCCCCTTCCCCCTTCCCCAATATGGCTGAGGCGTATCTTCCTTTCCTCAGGGCCTCGGTCTACTCCTCTGCCCTATGGTTCCTGCGCTGGCTTACAAAAACTGGGGAGTGGGAAGTCAGTTATGTGCCCGCCTTGGCTTCCTGGTGTGCGCCCTTTGTTGGCGGACAGCAAAACCCACCCAGCCTCGCCCTTCCTCCCGCCTTGCCCTCGCT
Organism: Cryptotis parvus; assembly: GCA_021461705.1. Taxonomy (NCBI): domain Eukaryota; kingdom Metazoa; phylum Chordata; class Mammalia; order Eulipotyphla; family Soricidae; genus Cryptotis; species Cryptotis parvus. The sequence goes on along the minus strand of JAJIBD010005589.1, from coordinate 21,846 downwards.
TTCCCAGGGCTTCTCTTTTTTGCCTTCTCCCTAGGTATTCATATTCCTTAGTCTGTCCTGTTTCTCTTCCTTGCCTACTCTCCCTTTTCTGTTTCTTTTTCCTAAACAGTCTTCACAGCGACGCCTATAGCTCTTCCTTCCTCTGTCTTGTGAGGCTGACTCCCAAAGTTGCTGCTTGAATCTCAGCTTCTCTCCTATTCACGAAGCTTTCCTCCCCTGTAATAGCCTATAAGTATCTTCATTCAGACCCATCCCCCAGTAATTTGAAATTCAGTGTGTCCAAACAGCTAGTAATCATCTTTCATTTATAACCTAGTGGCTTACGGTTCTTGTGTTGCAGTCTTCCACAGAGCAGGGCAACACAGAACGCCCTCAGTGAGGGTCTGCCTGTTTGCTCAGGCTCCTCCGTGTAATCCTGCGCTCGTTTACTATTCTCTCAGTGATTAAAAGCCAGACTCCTTTTTGATAGATGATTAAGCATCTTGGCACAAGAAGAATCTCTCTGCCCTGCCTGTCATACTTGTGTCTCCTTATAGAACTCTGAAGATTTTTTACTTTTTAAGAGGTTTCTTAGGCATACCTGAGATCATAGAGAATTGGTTTTGGGCCATCATAGTGAGATAAGTTACGTAGATTTTTTTTTTTATTTCCTGAGGCATGTAAAATTAGTTTATATGAAGCTGTAGCCTGTTAAGGTGTACACTAGGATTGTGTCTTAAAGTAGAAGCTGTGTGCATTCCCTAATTAAATGTGACGGAGACACAAAGTGAGTGCATGACGTTTGAAAAATGGAACCAGTAGACTTGTTCTGTGCTGAGCTGCCACAGACCCGGATCCATTAAAAATCGCGATGCCTGCAGAGTGCAGTCGCCAGCACTATAAACAGGTAGGCCTGGACTGCGGATGTACCTTCCTTCTTTCTCAGTTTCCAGCTGTAAGTCCCTAGTAGTATGTGTGGTAGAAACGTCGGTGGATCATCCCACCTCCCTTTTGGAGCATCATGATCAACTGCAAGATTCCTTCCCTGGTGTGCTGGGGTGTTCTTTTCCACCTAGAATACCCTGTGCACATTTCTAATAATGCCGGAAATGTTCTGTCTTCCTTTGTGGTTAAATGAAGACCTAATAGTTAGCTGTTAAGACTTTGCTCAATGATACTGCTTCTATAAAGGCTTTTTGTTAGCCTTCCCCATCAAAATGAGATGATTCTTTGCTTGTTCCTTTAATATTCCTCTCTTACTAACTACATTGTATTGTACTTCTTTTAATATTTGGTAAACTTTTATTTAACAAAGAATCTTGATAAATAGTGATAGACCCTTAGTGATATTTTTTCAAGAAACGTAATTACAAGTGCCAAACTGACCAAAAAAGGTTACAGCTATTATATTTCAAACTGCCATCCCTTTGAATTACCACTCAAAGGAGTTAAATGTTTATTCTGATTGAGAACTTGAGAGCAAAAAAGTAAATTCTCTTTGGAATTTCCATCTTGCCTTTACACTCGGTAAATCACTGGGTCTTTCACTGGTTGGTATAGTTATGAGGGAAAACCCACAAAACGCTGGGTGCTTTTTGTGCAACTTTTCCATGCTCCTCATCCCCTTGCTCCCTTCCCACATACAATTGTAGACTCATTTATAAACCATAATAATGGTTTTTGTATTACTTAAATGGTTACCACAGCAGTGGTTATTACAGCAATGGTTATTGTATACAAAATAGTGACCAACACATTTTATTATGTATTAAGCCTGCTAATAAATTATTTCATTTAGAATAAAGTAAACTCAAGATGCCAAGTACTGTGCATGAAGAAAGTACTATAATTCACTCAGTTCACAAGTATTATGTGCCTACTGCATGCCATGTTTGATCGTAGACCATGAGGATATCACTTCTTAAGCATATTCCTATTCTCGTGTTCTAGTGGAGCGCATTTTAAGAAATGGGCCTTGAGTTAGTTCAGGAATGAGAGCTGTGAAGAGTAAAGCGGTGTGTCACTGAAAGACATTTTTAATTTGGTGATACCCAGTGCTACAGGCTTGCTCCTGGTTCTGTGCTTCGGGGACCATAAATGGTGTTGGGAATCAGACCCTGGTTGGCCACACGCAAGGCAAGCATTTACCTGCTGTACTTCCATTCTGGCCCTGCCATAGAAGTGCTGTTACTGAATTACGGAGTCAATCACTGCCTGAGACACTCTCATTTTGATTGCCTTTGAAGGGTCTTGCTCCAGGGCACGCCTTACAGCGGGAGTCCTGGAGGAGCATGCCTGCATTGCTTCCGCTTTGGGCTTCCCTTCCTTCTGAGTTCTCTGACGGTTGTTAAAATTTAGTGTTAAAGAATTCTTCACCGTGCTCAGATTTGTATGACTCCTTCCCAACTTTAGTTTTCTGAGGTTAATGGGGCTTTAGGAGTTAAGGCCTGGAGCTGGAGAGAGTATAGCAGTTGCCTTGATCTCTGCCCACTAGCATGGCATATGGAACCCCGACCACTGCTAGGAGTGATACCTGAGCACAGAACAGGACTAAGCCCCAATCATAGCTGAGGATGGCCCAAATGCCCTCCCCCACCATAAAAGCAGACTTAAGGCCTGGCCTGTCCATTTTGCCTTTTTTTTTTTTTTTTTTTTTTGCTTTCTGGGTCACACTTGGCAAATGTTCAGAGGTTACTCCTGACTCTGCACTCAGGAATTACTCCTGGTGGTGCTTAGGGGACCATATGGGATGCTGGGGATTGAACCTGAGTCAGCAGCATGCAAGGCAAATGCCCTACCTGCTGGACTATCGCTCCGGCCCCCATTTTGCTGTATTAATAGGGTTTATGGCTAACGTTAATTGATGCTGATTAAGGTGCAACTCTGAAATAAAAGGTTTACTTACTCTTGCATATAGTAGAGTAAGTTGAATCTTTGCTAATGTCCTACAATAAAATTGTTCCTATTTTTACTGTCCCATCGTAGTTCTCTGATACTCATTAAAGTCTAGCTATGTCTAAAGGCATTCCTAGATCACTGTAATAACTTTATTTTTTCCGTGTCAAAGATTAAACCTGGGGCTTCTCACATGTGCCCAGCAAGTGTTTCACCATTGAGGTACATCTCTAATCCCCTTGTAATGACATTAAAAAACAGCTTGGTGCCTGAGCGGTAGTGCACAGTAGATGCTTGTCTGGCACATGGCCAACTGGAGTTACATCCCCAGCATCCCACATGGTCCTCTGAGCACTATCAGAGTGCTCTTCGCCTCTCAACACTCCTGGCTCTGAATTCATTTGATTTCTGAATGCAGAGTCAGGAGTACACCCAGAGCATCTTCTGGTGTGCACCCAAAACAGAACAAACAATCCCATTATAGCGTGTTGCAAACAGCACCCTTGGGGATCAGTTTCTAATAACTCATAGTCTGCCCCACCACCCCACCCCAAGTTAGAACCAAACTCCACGGGACTGGCATGTTAGTTTTAGGTTGTCATTTTTCTGTACCTATAGGCCTCCTGTCTTGGTTCCCATAAAGCTATTGCATCTGCCATAGAATTCAGTATTGTGTCATTCTTTAGTGTGACTTCCTGTTACTATATGTGATGCCATGTTATAGGAGTATTACATTTAAATACATAAAGTGTATCTATAATTAAAGTGCATTATGTATTCACAATGGTGTTCTTTTCTCTCCTCCCACCCCCACCCCCACTTATAGTGAAAATTTTCAAGTAAATGTTTTGGAGCATAGAAAGGTTTTGTAAAAAAATAAAACCAATAATCCTGTATGATGTTTCTTGTTTTCTTTCATGTTTGGGTTGTGTGTCATGAAAACCACTATCATTTCACTTTGGTATCAAAGTCTACATGTTAATTTGGGTCCTAGCAACTTCAAACAGAGTAGTACAATGATTAGAAACTTGGCATTAAGACCAGATATCAAAATTACTTAACCCTGATGCCTTAATATCCTATATCTAATAGGGAATGGACTCAGATACACGGGCAGAGCTGCTGCCGGCTCTCCCAGCTGATCATGAGGTGCCCAGGAGGGAAGGCGGGTTCTAGCCCTGGCCCGCCATCCCAGCAGAGCCTCACAAGAAGCCAGAGGAATCCCCACACCACGAGGGCTGCCATTTTCAACATCTGTACTTCACAGCTCGTCAGAGTTCTACCCAGCAGAAAAGCTGATCTTTCCCGTCTTGCGTGGCCGCAAAGTGGCCACGGCTTCATCAATAAATGTGTGAGATGAGAGGCTACTACAAGAGTATCCCACCAGCATGGCAGAGCCTGGCAAGCTACCCGTGTTGTCTTGCTATCCCAGAAACCAGTAACGATTATAGGCCTCATTCCCATGACCTAAAGGAATGGTTTGAGGCTCTTCATGCTCCTGAAGCAAGTAGATGCCCTTGGGCTTCACAGCATGTGACAGGACATATGAAGATGTTACTGGAGCTCGCTCGAGCAAATTGATGAACAACGGGAAGACAAGATACAAGTGAATATGGGAATAGTAAAAGTACCTACCTTAGAGATTATTGAAGACCTAAGGAGTTGCTGTTTCAAGTGCTGAGTTCAATGCCTACAAAATTTTAAGTGCCGAAAGAGTACATCTTTAAAGATTAATAAATTTCTGCCTTTGTCTTTTATTTTGAAGAGTACAAGTGAAATGAATTTAAATTTTAGCAGGTTATTTGGATATGTGTGGGGAACTTTTAATAATTGATACAGCTTGGTACACTGTGGTTGATTATGTGATTTAGATTTTGCATATTTGAATTGACAATATTTGAACAGTTGCTTGACCATATTGTAAGTGAATTTAAGCAGTGGTGTGAGAAATCTAACTTACTCTGTTCTTAAGAATGGAATATTAGGGGCCAGAGCGCTTTTGCCTTGCACGTGGCTGACCTGGGTTCGATCCTCAGCGTCCCATATGGTCCCCCGAGCACTACTGTGTGGTTTGGATGTTTTGACGTAATGTTTCAGTATGCAATATAACAATTGTATACTGAAATTCCTTTGAGGAACAATTCACTGGAATAGATGGGGTGTGGTCATTACTTGAAAATGAGGAATGCCACAGTATTAGTGTATGGACCCTAACTAGGGAGACCATATCTGGTTCAAGTCCCAGATCACCTTGTGCTGTGGTGTGCGGTGGTTTAAGTCCTTTTATTTTTTATTGAGATAACCTGATTTCCACTGCTGTTAATTGTACTTTTCATCTTAAGGCCCTTGTAAAGTCATGCTGGACAGGGCCTTGAGAGAACAGTGGCCAAGGCGCTTGTTTGCATGCGCCCAACAGGGTTCACTCTGCCATCCCATACGCACCCCCTTCCCTCCTCGCCACGGCACCTCCAGTTATTCCTGAGTGTGAACCCAGGAGTGACACCCAAGCATCGCCCCGAAACAAAAATAGAAATAATGTCATACTGGACAAAGGAAGAATGAACATCATGGAGGGTGGGGAAAGCAACCCCTTGGAATTTCCAGATACCAGATGTCACTGTTCTGTTTGGGGCCACACCCGGCAGTACAGCACTCGGTTTCTCCTGGCTTTGCACTCAGGATTCACCAAGTGCTCAGGGGGTCATGGGGGATGCCAGAGATAGAACACTCGGCCGGCCCCTCTGGGTTGTTGTATCTTGGACCAACTAACCTTATCATTCTGCCCTTCAACGGAGAATTCAGAACATCTAACGAATGTTTTGTAGCAGCTAGACTCCTGAGGAAGGGCCTCCCAGCCCCCGCTTTAGCCGGTGTGCCCATCCCCAGGAAAAGACTGACCAAAGCCTCCCTGACGCCCCCGGTGGGTGGCCAGGCCGGGAAGGAGCCTTTGGCCCTTAAGCCCCAGGTTCTGGACGAACCCCGGGGCCGCCAAAATGGGTCTGGAATGAGGGATGTGAGGAAGTGACTAAGGGTCGCGGCTGGCGGGGCGCATTCTGGGGCCCAAGGGCCGGCGCAGTCCCTGCGGCGGGACGTGGCCGGCTGCGGGCTCCGGGCGGCGCCGCGCGGGGCGGGCGGGCGGGCGGCGGCCGCGCCCCCGACACGTCACTCGGGCGCCCGCTGCCATGGCTGGAAGCGAGCGGTGCCCCGCTGGCAGCTCCCCGCAGGCGCCGCACAGCGACTGGGGCCGCCTGGAGGCCGCCATCCTCAACGGCTGGAGGAGCTTCTGGCAGTCGGTGGGCAAGGAGCGGCCGGCGGCCCGGGCTGGCCGCGAGGACAGCGACGAGGAGGCCAGTCCCCTGTCGCGGCTGCCGGTGAGCGGCGGAGGGGTCGGGGGAGCGGGTCGGTCGGGGACCTGCAGCCTCTCGCCGCGGCGCGTCACCCGGGAGCCCCCCAGTTGGCCTCAAACCCCCCAGGCCGGTCCCCAGCGCTGCTGCCTGCCTGGGGGTAGAGGGGGCGAAGGTCGAGGGAAACGCCCCGGGGACCTGCCCAGTCTGCTCCAGGCTTCTGTCTGTCTGTCTGTCTGTATGCCTGCCTGCCCGCCTGCCTGCCTGCCTGCCTGCCTGCCTCTGTGTCTGTCAGTCTGCCTGCCTGTCTGTCTGCCTGCCTGTCTGTCTGTGTTGTCTGTTTGTCTGTCTCTGTGTCTGTGTCTGTCTGTCTGCCTGCCTGTCTGTGTGTCTGTTTGTCTGTCTCTTTGGCTGTGTCTGTCTGCCTGCTTGCTTGCCTGCATGTCTGTGTCTGTGTCACTGTCTGTGTCTGTCTGTCTGTCTGCCTACCTGCCTGTCCATCTGTCTCTGTCTTTCTCTATCTGTGTCTGTGTGTCTGTCTGTGTCTTTCTGTCTGTGTCTGTCTGTCTCTGTGTCTGTCTGTCTGTCTGTCTCTGTGTCTGTCTGTGTCTTTTTGTCTGTGTCAGTCTGTCTCTGTCTCTGTGTCTCTGTCTGTCTCTGTCTGTGTCTGTGTCTGTTGTTTGTCTCTGTATCTGTGTCTGTCTGTCTGTGTCTGTGTCTGTCTGTCTGTCTGTCTGCCTGCCTGCCTGCCTGCCTGCCTGCCTGTCTGTTTAAAACACTCTCCCCCCTTTCCCGGAAAGGCCCGGGCCGTGGGGTCTGCCTTAGGGAACAATCTAGAATATTCCCTTGTCTGGATTATAGATCGCTGAAGCAGCAAGCATCGCCTTCTCCACATCTTTGGTCCCACCCTAGCGCAGAGCCGCCTGGGGTCCCTCTCAGACACCCCCCAAAGATGCTGTGGCTTTTGCCTTGCCCCGTATTGGACGTCACAGAACGGCCACCCGTGGAAATGAGTTATCTCTGCGCCCGCAGGACGAGACTCGGGGTGCTGGGAAGGTGGGGGAGGGGATTCCCAGAGTGTCTGATAGGTGGGGCGCCCCGGGCCGGGCAGAAACCGCAAACTGCAGGCCCAGAGGATCCCCACGGGTGAACACAGTAGCTGCTCAAAGGCCTCGCCTCTGACTGGGTGTATGCTAAATGCATCAACTTGTCCACTTGGATGGCTTTTATTTTGGAGGAAAAACACTTCCTAAAGATAATTCATTCTCAACTACTGCTCAACTGCAAGGGAGTGATGCAATCTTGCAGTTTGCTGCAACATGGCTGGAACTGGAAGACAAACACAGGATGATCTCGCTTGTCCGTGGCATACACGATACTGGATGAGGAAAAGTACTGTAGCAAAAGGGGGCTGCCTAGAGCACCCTTGATTGACCCCAGTGTTTAGAGAGGACAGAGAAGAAAAGAAGTCGAGGGGGAAAGAAGAGAAGAGAAGTAATGGGTGACCGGCCTCAGGGCTTCGGTTTCACTGATGTATGGGTGAGGGGTGCAGCCACATGTCCAAAACAGACTCAACAAAACTGAAAACACGAGACCTAAGCTGCAGCCATTGAAACCTTGTAATGTGCCCGTCAAGTTGACAGGCTGGGGCATGGGTGGGGGGGGTGAGGTATGGAGTGGGGGCTGGGGGCAAGGGAGGGAATCTGGGAACTGTTGTGGAGGTCAGTTGATGCTGGGGAGGAAATTGGTGCTAAGTTACTGTATGCTGAAAGTGCAGCTGTGACTAAATCATGATTCTTTAATAAAATTTTAAAAATATATAATTCATTCTCATAAAGGGTGTGTCCAAGATACCAGGAGAAGATAAGTGACCTGATTGTTTGCTTGAAAATAGTAGAGCAATGTATGACCAAAACCCAAACATGAACTTTTTAATTGTATATCTTTTTATTTGTATATCTCATGGTGGTATAATAAAATACTAAAAAAAAAATAAAATAAAAAAAAAAAAAAAAAAAAAGAAAATAGTAGAGTGCTTGGGCTTTTTTCTCCAGGAATGTTTTAGGCTGTCAAAAATTAAGTTTCAGGGGCCGGAGCGAGAGCACTGGGAGAAGGGCGTTTGCCTTGCACGAAGCCCGCCTGGGTTCGATCCCCAGCATCCCATATAGTCCCCGACCACCGCCAGGAGTGATTCCCGAGTGGAGAGCCAGGAGTAACTCCTGAGCACTGCTGGGTGTGATCCAAAAAAAAAGAAAAGAAAAGAAAAGAAATATTAAGTTTCAGAGGGCCAGAGTGATAGCACAGCGGGCAGGGTGTTTGCCTTGCACACAGTTGACCTGGATTCAATCCCTGACATCTCATATGGTTCCTCCAAGCACCGCCAGGAGTAATTCCTTACTGTAGCGCCAGCAGTAACCCTGAACATCACTGGTGTGACCAAAAAATTAAAAAAATAAATTTTATTTTTTTTAAACTTAACAAAAAATTAAGTTTTCAGTTATGATTCTCTTGTTATTGTAACAGAGTTTACAAGTTGAGTCACCTCGGAGATTTAATTAATGACTACCTTGTTAAGATGCTCTTTGGTTGTTGCATATAATTTATTACAATAGATTTAATTATTAACAAACCATCAGTTAACCTTTGCTTTTCTAGTATAATATAATAGTTGCCATTTTGTAGTTTATCATCAGAACCAATTCTTGTTTGACAAATTATTTGTCCCATTTTCCCACTTGCCTCTGTTTCAGATTGATGTCCAGCTACATATTTTGTCATTTCTGTCCCCTCACGATCTGTGTCAGTTGGGAAGTACAAGTAGGTACTGGAATGAAACTGTCCGAGACCCAATTCTGTGGAGGTATTTTCTGTTGCGGGATCTCCCTTTATGGTCTTCCGTGGACTGGAAGTCCCTACCTGATCTCGGAATCCTTAAAAAAGCCTGTATCTGAAGCCACTGATGGAACATTGTTTGACTACATGGCAGTGTAAGTACAGTTTTATGAATTTTGAAAAATGTTAACTGTCACTGCATTGTAAGGCTATAATACTTTTGGCAATGTTGAGACTAATTGCTTTCATTAGTATCAAGTGTATCTGATGCTATGAAACCAAATTTTCTCTTGGGATATTAATGATATTAACTACCATTTGTGATCATATATTATTCATGATCCTACAGTCTTATAGATCACTGTTCTAGTTTTAATATTGCAGATGAAAAAATGAACTAACAATTTGGGTGACATGTAACTAAAGTAAAGGTTGCCCAGATCTACCTAGATCTGAAGCTAATATATTTTTCCTTCTTGAATTATAAGGTTCCTAAATAAAGATGATTACCTTATTAGGGAGTGGCTGTCTTTTTGGGGGGCTGCAGGCGGGGCTTGGCGTCATCCGCAGCTGTGCTCAGGGCTTACTCTTGGCTCTCTGCTCAGATCACTCCTGGTGGAGCTCAGGGAGTTATAGGTGGTGCTGGGGATAGAACAGGGCTGGGCTACAATCAAGATAAGGCATGAAGCTCTGCGCTCTCTCCCCAGCCCTGATAGTGGCGATCTTAACCAGCCTGATTTAGCTAGAGGATTTAGGTTTGATTTTTGATTTGGATGACTTTAATTTCTGATAACATGTAGAATTACTAGTTTGAATCTGTTGAAGAAAACTGAGTTGTTCCTTTTGCATAATTCTTAGTTTGCTGTGTTAGCTGCAGAAAATCTGAATCTGGGGCTAGAGTGATAGTAAAGCTGGTAAAGTACTTGCCTCGCACTGGGCCAACTTGGGTTTCGTCTCCAGCGTTCAGTCTATTTCCCTTCAGACTACCAGGAGTGACTTCCAAGACCAGTCACTCAAAGTAAGCCCTGGACACCATGGAGTGTGCCCTAAGAACCAAAAAGAAGAAAAAGAAGCTATGAATCTGCCTGTGTATTTATACCAAAGTGTTATATTTATACCGAAGAGTTACATGAGGCTGTTAATAGGAGGACCTAAGAAATCTGGTTAATCGGTGGTCAGCGTGTTTTGTTTTAACCTGAAGGGAGGGATATGTATGCTAACTGTGCAGTTTCATGTTTGGGGCACAGTTTCTGTCTTGGCATTATTAACATCTGGGGCATGATGTTTTGAGGGACTCTCCTGTGCATCCTAGAGGAATAATGCACATCCCTCACCTTTATCTCTTAGGTACCATAACTGTCCCAACTGCATGTACCATCAGGCAAGCTGTGATGACAGTAAATGTCTTCGGATATAGTCGGATATCTGGCAAAATCTCCCCAGATTGAGAATTGCTTCGTGTAGTAAATTTTAATTGCTGAAACAAGTTTTAGACCAAACGCTCCTTGAGGGAACCTAAGTGAAAGATTCCTTTAGAAATAGGTGGCCACTTCCTGGGAAGATTTCCTCAGATCACTACCCCTCTCCTAGCATGGTGTGTTTGCTCCTGTTCTAGCTCTCAGCCTGCATAATAAATGGTGTCTGTTCTCCACTGCTCCTCCTGCGTGGAGGGAAATCATGGGATTTTTGTGTCTAGCAGGTATTTAATCAGTTATCTATTGTTGAATGAACTACTGGCTATTCTTTTTTCTATGATCATTTTCTAACTGTGATAATTTTATACAGCTATAAAATGTGCTGTCCATGTACAAGAAAGTCTCCGAAATCTAGCCGGCCTATGTATGGAGCTGTCACTTCCTTTTTTACACTCCCTGATCATTCAGAATGAACCAAGATTTGCAATGTTTGGACCAGGTTTGGAAGAATTGAATACATCTTTAGTGTTGAGTCTGATGTCTTCTGGGAACTTTGCCCCACGGCTGGTTTACCTCAGAGGCAGATTGATGGTAACTTTTATTTTCTTGATGGTACATAATAATTCACTTTGCGCTTAACACAGATCTAAAATAGAAAGGCATATCCATTAAAAACAAAAAAACGAAGAAAGATTCTATGAACGTATGCTATTAGTTGCCAGGATGTTGTATTTGTGTAGTGGATATAACATTTGCCGTGTTTGAAAATGATGCTAACAGTGAAAAACTTGTATCTAACATGAGGAAAGTTATTTTGGTATATATTTTAATTATTTATTTTTTGGTTTGAAGTTCACACCTAGCAATGCTCAGGAGTTACTCCCAGCCCTGTGCTCTGGAATTGGTTCTAATGGTGCTCAAGTGACCGTGCATTGCCAAAGATTGAACCCTGGACTTCCTGCATGCAACACATGCACTCAACCTGTTGAACTCTTAGCCCCCATATTAGAATATTTTTTTTGTTTTGGAACCATATCCATTGATGTCAAGGTTTACTCCTGGCTCTGTGCTCAGGGATTGCTCTTAGCAGTGCTCAGGGAAGCATATGCCGCCCAGTGATTGAATCCAGGTCAGCTGTGCATGTAAGACAAGTGCCCTACCCACTGTACTATTTCTCTGGCTCTGGAGTTTTTCAGATGAGTTAAATGATCATTTTCCTCTTATTTCTTTGAAAAAAAAAGTTGGTAGACAGGATATTTAATATATATATAAAAGCCAGTTTAATATAGTTTGTTTCATTAACTTTTGAGAGCAGATAGTAGATGCTATATGTAGATAGTGTGTGTGTGTGTGTGTGTGTGTGTGTGTGTGTGTGTGTGTGTGTGTGTGTGTAGCACACACCTGGTGGTATTGGGGGCTACTTTTGGCTCTGTGCATAGGGTCACTGGCAGTGGTGGCTGGGATTGAACTGGGGTTGACTGAATGTAGGGAAAGCCCCTTAGCCCTGTACTATCTCTTTGGATCCAAGAGATAGAGATTTAAAACAAATATAAGCTGCCCTGAAGAACTGTCAAGGTGCAGGTGATCAGGCCATAGTATAAGTAGTCTCTGGGTACAAAGGTAGTTATGGAAGAAGGCTCCACACTGAGCTCAAATAATACATTTTATGACTCATTAGGATGAGTAAGAATAGGCCATTATCAAAAGGCAATAAAGGTATTCTGAGAACCACATTTTAAAAGCACAGAACTTTCAGTGTGCATTTTTTTAAGTAGCTCTGAAGTGTATCCAGAGTGGGTCTAGGTAAGAAGCAGCTTATGCCATGCTCAAGCATTTGGGAACTGTTGGAGGATTTTGAGCAGAGCAATGAAATTATTCTATCTTAATTATTTCATGCATTTTAGATCTATGACTGATTTCTGAATAGAGAACTGACAAGAAAGGGCTAAAAAGACTAGCGACCCAGTAAGAAGTCACTATAAAACCATGAAGAGACTATAATGGATATGGAATTGTGAATGTGTATTAACATCAATAAGGATAATTGGGGTTCTGGTGTGGTTTTCGTATTGAATGATGGTGCCATTTCCTAGGACAGTAATGGCTTTGTTGGTTTGTTTTTGGACCACAGCCAGCTGTGTTCAGGGCTTTCTCCTGGTTCTGCTTCAGGGATCACTTCTGGTATTTTCTGGGACCAGGTGGGGTTCCAGAAACCAAACCCAGGCTAGCCTCATGCAAGACAAGTACCTTACCCACTATACTATCTTTCCAGCCTTGGAGCAGTAAGAGCTGTGAAGCAAAAAGAAGGCAAAGGAGACAGATTCATTTTTAAGTAGTTTTTTGGCTGCCATGGCAAAAGTCCACACGGGGATTCATTAGATGTAACTGTAGTAGTCCACATCAGAGATAATATGATAACGAGACAAAGATATATGTGACAATGGAGAGAAGTGGACAGATGTAGAGGCCTTTCATATACTAATAGAGAAGCAGAGCCTTGGAAGAAAAGGACCTTTCTGAGGAGTAATAGGGAGAAAATTCCCTGAGTGTTAATAAGCCAAAGAAGGAAGAGGTTAAGAAAGGACAAACCACAGTGCTGTGTGAGTCATTCACTCATCATTATATAAAGTAGTGAGAAGCTAGTCATTAGTTCCTGCTATTTATCACTCTACTAGGAATGTTACATATGTGATCTTGTTAATCCTTACTATAACCCTAAGAAGTTTGTATTGTTTCTGTATATTTTTAATGTCAAAACAGGTTCACAATAACATTTGGTGTCATTTAGGATGCTAGACTAAGCCCAATTCCAAATTTCATTATTTGACTGTGTTTCCTCAATATTTCAAAGTGATAATGGTGATTGTCCATCATTTTACAAACAGTTTTTGGACTGAGGAAAAAAAGCCATATGTTTGAATGTGTACATGAAATGAGGGTCAGTGTTGAAACATGAAAAAATATAAAAATGAGTCTTAGTCTTGAGGATAAACAGTAGTAGCTATTATGATGCAGCTACTACAGATGGAGATAACCTGATGATAATGATCGTGAAAAAGTGCCATAAACCTCACCATTCTTTGTATTTCATTTTTGTTTTCATTACCACTAGTGAAAAGTCCATATAGTGTATTTTCTTCAGCACAGACATTTCGCTTTTCCCTGAGCTTATATATGTAAATTGCCATTTTTTTTCTGTTTTCTCTTTTACTTTCTTTGTGTAATTAAAAAAATTTTTTTTAATTGAATCACTGTGAAATACACAGTTACAAACTTGTTCATGGTTGGGTTTCAGACATACACTGTTCCATCACCTGTCCCTTCACCAGTGCACATTTCCCACCACCAATGTCCCCAGGTCACCCCCAGGCCCCCCTCCCCCCTCTATGGCAGGCACTTCTCTCTCTCTCTCTCTCTCTCTCTCTCTGTCTGTCTGTCTCTGACTCTCTGTCCCTCTGTCTCTCTGTATCTCCCCTCTCTGTCTCTCTCTGTCTCTCTCTCTCTGTCTCTGACTCTGTCTCTCTGTCTCTCCTGTCTCTCTGTCTCTGCCTCTCTGTCTCTCTCTCTGTCCTCTCTCTCTCTCTCTCTCTCTCACACACACACACACACACACACGTCTCTGCCCATTCTCTTTTCTTTTGGGCAAACGCATAAGGTTTTGCCATACAGGTACTGAAACGTTTCAGGTATCATCCCTTTACTTACTTTTAACACTCAGTATCTTTCCAAAATGATCATTTCCAACTATCGTTGCCCTAAGGGTACTTTCTCTCCTAACTTCCCTTTTGACTTTGGGTAATCTTTTTCCAGTGTGATTTTTTTTTTAACTTTACTTAATGACTTGTACTTATACTTATTAACTTTCCTTTAGGAATCGGATCAGGAGTAAATTTTCAGTTGAGCAACCAACACAAGTTCAACATCCTGATACTATATTCAACTACCAGGTAAGGATACTGCTTGATCACCTACTTGAAGCATCAGGACTTGATGTGTTAGGGGATGGAGCCTGTTTACTGTCTGTTACTTTTTTTTTCTTTGTAGGAAGGGAAAGAGACAGAGCAAGGGAAGAACAAACAAGTGCAGTTAATAAGATGTTCAGCTTGCAGAATGAAGGAGATGACCAGCAAGGAAGCCGCTACAGCCGCCATTCCACAGATTCAGAAGGTGTGTGAAGTTGTAGACGGCTTCATCTACGTTGCAAATGCTGAAGCTCATAAAAGTAAGTAGTATCTTCTTTTTCCTTTTTTAATTTGTAATTCTTGGTTTTGGGGTCACACCCAGAAGTGCTCAGGGCTTACTCCCGACTGTGTGTTTAGGGATTTCTACTGGCAGTGCTCAGGGGAACCATATGTGGTCCTGGGGATTAAAATGGCATTGGCCATATGTTAGGCAAGTGCCTTAAACCTAGTCTTATCTCTTTGGCCTGTATTTTCATTTTTAAGAGCACTCTAAGTGATACAAATCTGTTAAGAGTCTACCTTTTAAATCTGATAAGAGTATAGAGTCTGAATATGTTGGTGATTTTATCAATGTGATTTTATTAATGGAATTCTGATTCATATCAATATTTGATACAACAATAATAGTTTTGCATATATATTTCTGTATTTTGTGTCATTGATGTCTGCTTATAACCTATTCAAATAATTCATGCAGATAGCTTAGCAATTTTAAGCTTTTTCAGGTTACCCAGATTTGTGAGGTAGAGTGTTTAAGTAGTGATAGTTACAGACCTCAGCCAGAAAATTATATTAAAACATTTAAAGACATCTGGATGGTAGTATTATGTTTTCCCTCTAGAGTCTTTTTATCTAATTTTCTTGCAAGGCTCTTCTTGAATTTAATTTTATGACAAATCAGTAAATGAGAACAGCAATAGAAAAGAAGTTTTCTTTGGATCCTATTAATCTGTGCTTTCCTTGTTTAATAAGTTTTAAATTTTATTATTTTTGAAATAATCACAAGTCAGACACATTAAGGATTTTGACTACATTCCTTAGGACATGAATGGCAAGATGAATTCTCTCGCGTTATGGCAATGACAGATCCAGCTTTTGGATCTTCAGGAAGACCGATGCTGGTTTTATCTTGTATTTCTCAAGCAAATGTAAAAAAGAATGCCCTGCTTTTATTTGGCTCACGAAGCTACGCCTGAATCATCTAAACCACCCCCTGGATGGTAAGTCCTAGCATTCTGATGAGAAAAACATTGTTTTATTTTTTCACTGTGCTTTCTACTTGATTTTATTCTTGTCCATTCATTGTATTTAATAAAATAACATACCAAACTTAAGTTTTAATAATGTTTCTGTAGAAGATAATCGACTGGTGTTAATAGTCTCTGCTGAGTCCCACAAGTTTTGGTACATCTACACAATGGAATACTATGCAGCTGTTAGGAAAAATGAAGTTATAAAATTTGCCTATAAATGGATGGACATGGAGAAGATTATGTTGAGTGAAATTAGCCAGAAGGAGAGAGAGACAGATACAGAATGACTGCATTTATTTGCATGACATAAATATATATGTACATATTATGATACCAATATCCAAGGTCAAGTGAAACATGACCTTGGATCAGGAGGTCTTGTCAAAGGTGGAAATTATCACAAACGGTAAGACAGAAGATGGAACAGTGTGCTAACAATTGTCGAAAGTACTAATACCAGCCTAGAACTGAGCATTAAATACAGGCAAAAAGATACACATGACAACCCTTTAATGTATGTTCTGTAATCCATAGTATGGAAGGGAAGGAAAAGAGAAAGAGAGAAAAGGGAAAGAAATAAAGAACCTGCCATGGAGATGGGCTGGGGGGAGGGGGAGGGAACCGGGGACTTTGGTGGTGGGAGATGGGCACTGGTGGAGGGATGGGTGCTGGAACACTGTATGACCAAAACCCAAATATGAACTTTTTAATTGTATATCTTTGTAATTGTATATCTCACGGTGGTATAATAAAACACTTTAAAAAATAATAATCTCTGCTGAAGATCCAGGCATGTTCTCTCGTCATGGATATAGTGAGATAGTACTTGGGGAACTGCCTTATTTTTTAAAGGAGCCACTACCTAGTTTTTTATTTTTTTTAGCATTGAAATATTAAATATTAAGGGCTAACAAACTACATAGATTCATCTTATAGTGTATTGCTTTTCAATTTTTATTTTAATCATGGAATCCTTTTCAAAGAAATTGTACAGGCGAACTCTCGAGATAAAAATAAAAGAAAGAGAAATTGAAATTGGAGGGTTTTTTTCACAGAGAAACTAAGAATTTTCTTTTCTCCTCCATGTTCTCTTTTATGGAACCCTGGAGATTCTTTGGAACCAATATGAAAGATTCTGATGAAAGTGGATCTTCCTATTTGCTGAGATTTTTTAGCTTGCCATAGGAGTGGCAGTCATAAGGACAATATTTTTGCAACAAGTTGTCACATTTATTAGCAGACTAGTTGGGTTCATCCAGATATATCCTGGGTGCCAGAGTGAATTTGGAGGGTCTTTTCCCCCTTGTATATATAAGCAAATCAAATGAAATAGTAATTATTCAGCTGTCTCGATATCCCAACACCACTCCGGTGACCTTCCCTCCAGGAATGCTCCCAGTTTCCCACTCACCCACTAGCTTGTCCCCTAGCATGCACAGTTTTACTTCTGACATTGCTTTCTACAACAAAATGGCAAATGAAATAAAAAATAGATCAATAAAAGTGTGGTAATCTTATTTCCAAAGCTGAGTTCTAAGATAAATGAGAAGCTTCCTTTTGGCACTAATTATAAGATGAAAGAGAAGATAATATTTTTTTTAATTTTTTATTTTTACAATTACAAAGATATACAATTAAAAAGTTCTATTTGGGTTTTGGTCATACAGTGTAGCAGCACCCATCCCGCCACCAGTGCCCATCTCCCACCACCAACGTCCCCGGTCCCTCCCTCCCCCAGCCCTCCTCCATGGCAGGTTCTTTATTTCTTTCCATTTCTCTATCTTTCTTTTCCTTTCTCTCAGACTATGGGATTACAGAACATACATTAAAGGGTTGTCATGTGTATCCTTGCCTCTATTTATGCTCAGTTCTAGGTTGGCATTAGTACTCCCACAATTGTTAGCACACTGTTCCATTTCTGCTTACCTTCTGACTCCCACACGTTTGTGATAATTTCCACCTTTGACGGACCTCCTGATGTAGTTCACTTGCCTGGATATTGGTATCTAATATGTACCTATATATTTATGTTATGCAGAAGATAATATTTTTAAAATCAAAGTTTTCTTGAAAGACAAAAACTTCAGTGATTTCACTCAAGGTTGATTGGTTTTTATTGATTGATTTGTTTCTGTGCTTTGGGCCATACACAGCTAAGGGTCACTCCCAGCAGCACTTGGAGACGAGGGACCATGTGGTGTGTGTGGTGAATCCAACCTGGACCTGGAAACTTCTTGAGCTATCTCAAGCAGGGATTTTCATTTTGTTTTCTTTTTTTATTTAAGTGTCTACAAAAATTCTTTATGATCATAAACTTTGGGCTTAGCTTTACTGAAAAACTTCTTTCTTACTCTCTTAGGTGCAGGATACAGAGGCTGAAACACTAACAGGTTTTCTGAATGGAATTCAGTGGATTCTTGAAGAAGTAGAAGCTAAGTCTACAAGATGACCCTCCTTTTCCTGTTAGACCCTGGGAACTGAAACCAGATGAAACTTGATACTAAGATCGCAATGTAGATATTTACTTTATCAGCTCATTTTGTCCTGACTCTTTGCAGGGGGCTTTGTATTAGACAGTGATAGCTACTGTATGTATTTTTTAAAAAATACATATGTATATACATATAATTCTTTTACCTTTAATCAATTACAAGAAAAAATATTTCAGAGCTAGCTAGCATTTTATCCCTGAAATGAACCTTTTAAATTTTTTTTGATAATTTTATATCTTCTTTTTTAAAATATTAAATTATGAAAAGTGCAAGTGTGGACTGCTTTCATTTCTTGTGATTTCTATTATTTTCAGGTATTGCCCTTGTGCGGAATGGCAGATTTGCTAAGCATTCTATGGGTTAAAAGGTTAAAGAAACTTTTCAAGTGTTCTTAACTAGTTATAGGAAAAGAATCTTTTATCTTTTTTAAATAAACACTCAACTTATTGGCTAAAAATTGCATTAATATGGCCGTGCTACTTTTTTTCTTTTTTGAAACAAAATAAAATCTTTATTATTAGTTCAATGAAAATGGCTTTTCCAGAAAGTTCTTGCTCTTTTCAAATAACTGTGAATGCTCATAGAGCCTGAAGCCAAAATTGATATAAAAGAACATTACAGAGATTTCTATGACCATAGACCACCTCCCACCAATTTACTTTTACTCTGTAAGGAAATGTTAACAATTCTCTTATCTCATTGGAAATGAGATTATGATCTTACAATAAATTTATAAGATATAATCCTTAAGATATATAAACTCAAAAGATCTTAATAAGATCTAATATTACAGTAATATTTATAGTGAAGTGATCCCAGTTTTACATTGGTGGTGATTCCACCACCAATGTACCCCACCCCCTCCCGCCACCCCCCCAGGCTACCTCAATAGCAGGTAGCCCTGTTTCCTCTCTCTCTCTCTCTACTCTCTCTCTGTCTCTGCATCTCTCTCCCTCTTCTTTTTACACATTGTGGTTAGCCCTGCAGGTATTTAGAGTTTATCACTTAAGTCTCTTTGTGTATATTCAATAGTGAGCTTTAGTCTGCCATTACCATTTCCCCACACTTAGTAAAACACTGGTTAGATGATCTTTTTTAAACACAGATGTTTATTTGCTGTATACTCATGGGGCCATTTGCAGAGATTGGGATCTATAGTGAAGTGATCCCAGCTTTTTGACCTTTCCCTCCCTGAGACTGGATCCATCCTTCTGACTTGAGCCCTCTCTCCTCTCTACCTTGTCTGCCTTTATGGTGAAGAACTCCACCCAGCAGACCAGCCTCTATATCACAGCCCTGCCGCACGGCCGCGCCGTTCATCAATAAATGCTGGATTTTGAGATTGCTACAAGAGTATGCTACCCCGCACGGCAGAGCGCCTGGCAAGCTACCCCGTGTCGTATTTGATATGCCAGCTACCAGTAACAATTATAGACCTCATTCCCATGACCTGATGAAATGGTTTGAGGCTCTTCCTGTTCCTGGAGCAAGCAGGTTCCCTTGGGCTCTACTAGCATGAGACAGGTCATATGGAGATGTTACTGGGGCCCGCCTAGCAAATCGAGGATGAACGGGAAGACAGTGATACAGTGATCCCAGCTGGCACATGATATTCTTAGTATTGCTGCACTGAGGATGTAGCCCCTAGTCCATGAGTGGGTTCTTATCCCCAGGAATGGGGACGCCACCGTCAGAACAGTGTTCCTGAACTTGGCTTCAGCCATCTGCAGTTGAGGCGAGAATGAAACGTGACCTTTCCCCCTCCCTGAGACTGATCCATCCTTTTGGACTTGAGCCCTCTCTCCTTTCTACCTTGTCTGACTCGAGCTAGATTGAATTTCCATCTTGCTGAGCCAGAGGAGGGTTAGGTAAGTGGGCGCCTTGGTCCTAATCACATAGACCTTCCTTTTGTTCCTAATGAGTTTTAAATGATCTTTTTTATTTTATTTTTTATTTTTAAAAAATTTTTTATTATACCACCGTGAGACATACAATTACAAAGGTGTTCATAATTGGTTCTTGGCAATACAGTATTCCAGCACCCATCCCTCCACCAGTGCCCCATTTCCACCACCAATGTACCCCTCCCCTCCCACTCCACCCCCAGGCTGCCTCAATAGCAGGTACCCCCGCTTTCTCTCTGTCTCTCTTCTGTCTCTGCATCTCTCTCCCTCTTCTTTTTACACATTGTGGTTAGCCCTGCAGGTATTTAGAGTTTATCACTTAAGTCTTTTGTGTATATTCAATGGTGAGCTTTAGTCTGCCTTTACCATACCATTTCCCACACTTAGTAAAACACTGGTTAGATGATCTTTTTTTAAACACAGATGTTTATTTGCTGTATACTCATGGGGCCATTTGCAGAGATTTCAAATGATTGTTTTCCCTCAGTTTCTCTAGTGAGACATTCTCTGCCATGCACAGAGATATTTGGCCAACTTTGCCAGGAGGCTCAATCCTAGGGCCTTAAGAGTTAGAGTTGCTTGATCCACTAATTCTAGGGACCATCAGGACCACCACGGTGCAGTTCAGGGACCTCAAGGCACACCCTGAAACTAAGGGCAGGGGGTGGGTGAGATGGGAGGTGTTGGCAGGGTTCCACCTTTGAAGAGCCCAGGCAGAGCATGCACCTGACCACTAAACCACCTCCTCAGTCCACACACATTTGTTAATATTTTAATTAACTCATTAATATATTTATTTGCTCTTTTGGATCACACCTAGCGATGCTCAGGGGTTACTCCTGGATCTGCACTCAGGAATTGCTCCTATTGGTGCTCGGGGAACCATATGGGATGCTGGGGATCGAACCCGGTGTCAGCACTGCGCAAGGCAAACGCCCCTACCCACTGTACTAGCACTCCGGCCCTCTTGTTAATATTTATTTCCTGTTTTGTTCTAGGATATATTTATCCACCAATAGATTAATGGCATAAGTACAAGTTTTGCTGTTTCTCTGTAAGACAATATTAAATGTAGTTTTATATTTTTGCTAATGGTATAACAGGGCTTCTCACAGTACTTCTGCATATTTCCTAGATTTCCAGAAGGTGGTGCTGTGGCTACATGCAGAAAGCAAATCTGTGACCAAAAAACTAGCTATTTCTAATTTTGATTAGTGTGTGTGTGTGTTTATCTTGTGTGTGTGTGACTGTGTGTCTCTGTGTGTCTGTATAGTGTGTTGGCCATAGCACGTGTGTCTGTGTGTTTGTGTGTGTGTGACTGTGTGTGTCTCTGTTTCTGTGTGGTGTGTTGGTCATGCTACGCAGTGTGTGTGTGTGTGTGTGTGTGTGTGTGTGTGTGTGTGTTGCCCATACCATGTAGTGTTCTGGGATCTGCTCCCTGCTCAGCACAAACTCAGGCTTCTTACATGCAAAAGTCAGTTCCTGAGGTCTTTCTCTGTAACCTTAAGGTTTGTTTCTTCTTTGAATCACCTGGTTAGCTTTACAATTCCTAATATTTTTCAAATATTTCAAATAACAAGGTTGAGGGTCAGATCATAGTGTGACAACTATAGCAAAGTAATCTGAAGGTGGGTCCTGGGCTTCAGAACTCTTACTTTATTTTCAGGTGTCCCAAGGTCCATGCCAGGGACGGAGATTTCAGTCGTGAGGTCCTGAGTGACTCTTGGCTGCGAAGGTCAGACGATGTTGTGGTACCCTGGTCCTGCAGGG